>JAMALC010000008.1:72241-184443 GCA_023628275.1 Rhodotorula sp. M30-05A-2 | reverse complement strand
CCTAACCCTAACCCTAACCCTAACCCTAACCCTAACCCTAACCCTAACCCTAACCCTAACCCTAACCCTAACCCTAAGTTCGTGCGTTCATACCAGACAGCCGCTCCGCGGCAAGCTTGCCCCGACTTGAGAAGCGAGAAAGGCCCGCTGCGCGGGCAAAGCAAAAAGCGCAACAAGTCGGAGATTCGAAACAACACGTTGAAAAAGAAAACAGTCACCGCTCTACAGCTGCGAACGCGAGGGGCGGAGAGAGTCAGTGGACAAAAAACCGATAGATCCAAAATCGACGAGAGTACTCACCCGGCCTTCTTCCCGCAAGGACCAACCGCCTCGCCACGATCCTCAACACGTCCACACCGCGCAGCCGCCCAACAAGGACCGCGATGGCCAACACGACGGCCAAATCTCCGGCGATGCGACGGAACGAGGCCAGGATGGCCAACACGAGTCGCACGACGAACGGGCGCGGGCGAGTTGGGTTGTTCCGAGTCTGGAGGGCTTGCATACTAGAGACAGGACGCCGGGTGACCAAGTCGATCCAGCGAGATCGAGGCGGCCCCGTAGACCCTTGACCTTCGAGGAGGGTCAACCGCTCATGCAACGCCGTCAACGAAGTCTGGATCCGATCGAGCGCGGCGTCAAGCCCGGGAGCCGGAGCCGGAGCGACCGAAGCTGGCGGAGCCACGGACGCCGGCCTCGAGACGGCTCTCAAGTTTGAAGCGGTGAGAGGGCGAGGAACGGCGGCCGCGAGGGACGGAGCGGGCGATCTTCCCGCATGCGAAGGAGCGGGCAACGAAGCCGGAGCGGGATGATACTCCCGAGGTTGACGACGATGTCGTCGTCTCCGAGTCGAAGGGCCCTCTGAATCCGACGTCGAACCCGAAGACGACGAGGATGGGTACCGGACCGGATCTGCTCGAGTGCGAGGCGGTCCATAACCCGGTAAAGGCGGGGCGACTTCATCAGGCGAGAGCGGAGTAGCCGCAGCGTGTCGAGCTCTGGCGGCTTTCGGAGTTGAGGGAGTGGCGCGCTGCTGTTGAGTGGGAAATTTGGCCGGATGGCGAGACGGCGGCGGCGGTTGTGATCGAATAGCAGGCCGGTCATCATACGAAGCCCTCGAGGACTCGTCCGAGTCTGAACCCGAGTCCGGTTGTTGGGCTGCAGGGGCAAGGCGGATCAGCGAGAGAAATAAGCCTTCAAGAAGAACGGCAAGACGCACCGGTCGCCACTTGAGCCGGCGCCGGCTCGATCTCGAACAGTTCGAGTTCCCTCAGCAGCTCGACAGCCTGCGTCCGATCCTTGTAGCCACGCAGGACCTGCGGACGAGTTCAAGGTGTCAACACCAAAGAGAGAGAGCCGGTTCCGACACAAAAGGAGACCGTACCCGAATGAGCGCATCGACGTAGAGCCTCTCGGCCTCGAGTTGCGACAGCCCTTTACACTTGTTCCACGCGTCCCTGTGTCCTAGATTCATGTCAGCTCAAAAAAGGTCGCAAGGGAAACACGAGAGAGAGACTGACCACTTTGCCCTTCCGAGAATGTCGAGCATGCCTGGCCGGGAACCCTTGATGTCTCCCTCGGTGGCTACGCATGCACGAGGGTCAGTTTCGGCGACGGCGATAAAACGTGGACGGTCACCCGCACCCTGTTTATAAACGCTATACCTGCGAGAGTGCGCGAGAACGGGTGAGCCCCACTTGGGTCGAAACTGGTGAAAGGAGATTCGAACGCACAGCTGCAGTTTCTGATCGTACGTAGTCTGGATCGGTCCGCTCTTTGGCAGGCTGCGCAAGTCTGTCAGCATCGGCAGCTCTGGAGAGAGACTCGAGAGCGCGCTCACCTCTGGATCATGTCGACCGCGCGTTCGAACCGCCTGCGTGCCAAGAAGATCGCGCGTACGGGGGGGATCAGTCCAAGACTAAGACTAATACGGCGACTCGGTCCTCGAGCGAAGAGCGACTTGCGCGTGAATCCACTCGGGCGAAGACGCGAGCGGATGAGGAGGACGAGCGTGTACTCGTGAACCGGCAGCGCTGCCAGCGACGCGGCTGTGCGTAGAATACGACGAGATTGACGTCATCCCGGCGCGTCGGTGCGCTCCTCAGCTGGCAACTATAGCGGGTAAAGAGTGTGGTCAAGCCCGACGGCGATAACGAAAGCCGGACAGTGGGGGTTCTCGTGCAATTCAACATACGGCGAATCAGCTGGGCGAGAGTACTATAGAATAAAATAAGCACAGGGGAAATGCACAAACACTGTCGCAGGAAGGAACAGAAAGGACCAGGATCAAAAAAACGAGATCTCGGCCTAAAATCAACCGCGAATTGCAGACGGGACTACCTCCCCGCTACGCTGGCCGACAAGCCGACCACATCCCCGCCACTGGCACCCTTGCCGCCGACGATTTTCCCGACCGGCAACCCAAACGCCTCGTTGACGACGTCGACGTCCTTGGCCATCGACTGGAGCGTCCGCGTCAGGTGGTCCAGTCCCGACTGCTGCGACGACAGGATCTGCGGGGCGCGCGTGAATCGTGGTCAGTCAGAAGGTGGAGAACAACCTCCAAAGGCAGAGAAACGGGCGCACCTCGAGGATCTGCCGGAGTCCGTCCTCGTCGGCGACGGCCCACGACGCCGCCGCGGCATCGGAATCCTCGGCAGCATGCCCCCTCCTGGCCTTGACGGCTCCGACTCCAGCCCACAGTTCTCCCGTCCTGGCTTTCAAAGCCTCCACCTCGGACTTCATCCCTTCCAACCTCACCCTCAACTCGTCCTCGTCCCTCCTCACACTCGCGTTCTTCATCGGCCCCAACCCGGCTCCAGCCCGCGCCACCAACCTCGTCACCCTCGCCTGGAGCGCGACGGCGTTCTGCCTCGCCCGGAGGGTCCGGAGCGAAGTCGTCAAAGAGTGAGTCGATGAGAGCGAGTCGAGGTGCGCGTGGATTTGGTCGAGGAGGGATTGGTGTTGCAGGTTCAGGCGCTGTTGCAATTCGAGGCGGTGCTGCACGGCCGGGAACCCGAGCGCCAACGCCGGGATCAGTCTGCGCGGGGAGGTGATGTCAGCAGCGAACTTCAGACACACACGACAAAAGACGGGACGCGCACCTCTCCGGATCGGGGTTCTCCCTCGTCGCGCGGTCCCACTCGTCCCTCCTCGCCCCTTCCACCGGTCGGCTATACATCGCCGCGCTCTGTCCCGCCGGCAACTCGTTGTAAAAGTACGTCTGGAAGCGACATTTCGTCTGCGAGGCCGGGTCCCACGCTTCCTTGATCGCGACGAGGCGGGATTCGATGCTCGGTTCGTTGGCAGAGGGAGGGAGCGGGTCGCCGAGTTTCGGGACTGTGGGCGCGGTCGCGGTTTGAAGGGCTGCGGCCGAAGACGGGGCGAACGAGTTGCCAAAGAGCGAAGCGGTCGCGGCGGATTGAGACTGGCCAAACAATTGCGGGGCTTGGGTCTGTTGTTGTTGTTGCTGCTGTTGTCCGACACTCGCGCCAAAGAGTCCTCCTCCGGTCGAGGGCGCCGGGTTGGTCGATCCAAACAATCCGCCCGTCGAGGGAGCAGCCGAGGTCGCCGCCGCGCCAAAGAGACCGGTCGAGGGGGCAGCGGAAGACGTCGCTCCAAACAGAGATGCCGTCCCCGCTGCTGCTGGTGCGGTAGCCGATCCAAACAGCGATGGCGTTGCTCCTCCTCCTCCGAAGCCTGATGGAGCAAAACACAGTGAGCGGGGACAGACTCGCGCGAGTGTGAGGCAGAGCACAAAGCTCGCTCACTAAAGGTGGCAGGTTTCGGCGCGGCAGCGGGAGCAGCAGCGGGCGTCCCTGTATAGAGACCAGGTGTCAGCCAACTTGGGGGAAAGAGGAGAGCGGGAGACTGACCGAACGAAAAGGTGGCCATCGCTTGCGCCGAGCCGAGCTGAGCGTGAGCGTGTGCCTGTTCGTATCAGGCAGCAACAAGACTACACCACAGTCTAGGGCCGCGTGTAGAGAGTGCGAGCTGTGCGCCTCCCCTCGAGCCATTCGAGGTGCTTCCGCGTCAGACAATCGCTCAACTCGACTCTCTGCACTCTCCGTACACAGGACTATTGCAGGGCTGTCTGCTAGTCGTGCAAGCCACTCCAGACGCGCTAGACTCGAGCCTGTCTTCACCCGAGCCGGAACGAGTTGAGCAGCCATGTTCGTCTCTTCGTCCCGATCGCAACTCAGCTCGCGAGATGAACTCACTCACCTCTACACAGGCCCAAATCCGCAAAGCACAAGCGAGAACGGGCGGCAGACTTCAAGGCGAGTACTCGTCTAACACCGGACAGCTGCCCGAACTGACCCCCTCCCAGAAAGCGAAACTGAAACTGGGCAAGGGGAAGCAACTCGCCCAGAATGCCACCGACACCTCGATCGCCTCAAAGGGCATAAGCCTCCCCTCCCAATCCCTCTCGACCGCCGGCTCCAAGGGCTCCGAACCCACCTCGCGCCGAAACCTCACCCTCGCCGAGCTGTTGATCCAATCCCGCCACTACTCGACCCCCGTCAAGCGCCAAGCCCTCCAAGAAGCTCTCGAACTCATGACCAGCTACCCCCACCTGATCCAGCAACACTTGCTCGGATTGACCACCTCGCTCGCCCACTTGGTCGCCGACCCGAGCGCGAGCGTCCGCTCCCTGGTCCGCCAACTCGTTCACCAACTCGCCTCGCAACTCCCGCGCGCCTCGTTCCTCCAAGCCTGCGCCCCTCCCCTCGTCCTCTATACCCTCGCGGCCTTGTCGGCCCTCGAAGACCCGATCCGGATCGACGCCCTCCGCCTCGTCGACCTCCTCCTCGAAGCCATCCCCGCCGAACTCGTCCGCGGCTTTGATCCCCTGGCAGTCATCTCGCCCAACGACGACGGCAAGGAGAACGACTCGGTCACCGGACCGCGCATCTTGGACTCGCTCCTCTCGCTCCTCAAAGTCCGCCGGAACGATCAAGTCGAAGGGGCAGCGACCATGACCACTACGGGCGCCGCCACCCTCTCGGACCTCTCGCCCGAAGCGCGCCTCGCCGTCCTCTCGACCCTCGAATCCTTCCTCGCCGCCGCGTCCGATTCCACGCGCGCCTCCGAAGGAACCGACGCGTGGTATCTCGCCGGCGCGTTCTCGTCCCCCGAGGCGTTCCAAGATTTCCTCGCCGGCAGCAGTCACGGCGGCGCCTCCTCCTCAAGCCCGTCCTCTTCCAAAGGCCGACCGATCGAACCCTACGCGGCCCTCGCAAACGTGCACGCCAACGACCATTTCGCTCTCAATTCCTTGGGCCTCTTGACCCCCCCAACAACACCGACCGCTTCTACACCCGGCACGAAAAGACCCTCCCTCCTGGCCCTGCTGCATCCGACGCTCCTCTCTTCGTTCTTGGATTCGGCGCCGACGGCTCTGAACCCCTCAGCAGCAGCGACCGGTTCCTCCACTGGCGGCGATCATCTCGCGACCGTAACCGCTGTCGTCGCCGTCGCTCGGCAGCTCTTCACGTCCGAACTGAGCGGGAACGGCAACGGCAGCGGCAACGGGAGCGGCAACGGGGTGCAGGCGACTCGCCACATGCTGCTCGCGTTCCTGACCCACGCGAGCCCTTACTTCCCCTTCGGCGCCGACGTCCTCGCCTCGACAACGTCCTCACGACCTACCGCAGCTCAACAAGCCTCCGAAGCCAAGTTCCTGTCCCTCAACTTGGCGTTCGCCGAACTGAGTTCGCTCCTCGTCCTCTCCGGAGGCGGCAAAACTTTGACGACCAACGAGCGAGAAGACGCACAGGCCGCCGCGAGCAAGAAGGGCAAGGGGCGGAAAAAAGTCGAAGCGGACAAGGGGGGAGTCGAGGTGGTCGTCCTCGATCGCGTGCAGGAATGGGTCGTCCAGGCCCTCCGTGGCGAGGTGAGCGAGGGTTCACTCGCATCGGATGGTTTGGAACAGGGACACTGACTCTCTCTCCCTCGCGAATGAAACAACCTCGGCCACAGCTCACTTCCGCCTCCTCGCCGATGGGCGTCGCCCTCTCCCCCTCGGCGTTCGAATCCCTCACCCCGACCCTCTGGGCCCTCTTGAACCAATCCGACCCCGCCCGCTCCACCGAAGTGTTTAGCGCCGTCGTCGACTACTTTACGCGGCAACAGACGAATGCAACTATGGATGGCCGGACGGGCGAGGCGAAACGGCGCGCGGGCGAGTTTATCGCGCGCTGCGTCTTGGTGAGTTTCGCGCACTTTGGTTTTCCACCTTTTGTTCTTTCCTTGGCAGGGGGTTAGTTAGAGGCTAAGCTTTTGTGCACCCCACTCTGCGCGCAGATCCACTCCTCGCCGTCCTACATCGCTCCCTTTGACCTCGAACCGCTCGCGTCGAAACTGCCCGCGACGCTCTCCCCCAACGCGAAAGAAATGAAGAACAACGCCCTCGCGCGGTGGCTCGTCGCATTGCCCAAGTATCTGTGGGAGTTGGGGAACGCTACGGAACCGCCTCGAGAAGCCGAGATCGAGGTGAGTAGTCAGTCGGCGAGAGGAAGCTGCGGTATTCGGAGCTGACTTGTCTCGCGACGTGGACCGCCCCCCCGCGCGCGCACACACAGCTCGTTCTGTCTGTTCTGCTCAAGCTCGTCCAACAAGGCGAACGCGGCTTGATCCCTCGAGCGGTAAGTAGTGGTTCTCGCTCACTTCCTGCGTGAGAGTTTTCGACGACTGACATGCACGACTTGTCGCCACCCCCGCGTGCGCCCACAGACCCTCGAATCGCTCTCGCCACTCCTGACACCCTTTTTCCACCTCGTCCATCCCAAGACGCACGCTTCCCACCCCGGTCCGTTTACGCGACTCGATCCGTCCTCGTCCGCAAGTCGAAGTGCACTCGACTTGGTGTGGTACCTCGCTGGGTCACGGTCTTCTAGCGGCGGAGACGGCATCGAATCGCAGCCGGTGATGGGGCTCGTCGCGGCTGTTGAGCGGGCGTGCGCTCTAGTCGGAGGGGAAGCAGCGCAGAGATGGGAGTCGCTGCGCGGCCGGTCGATGGCAGTGTAGCTCGAGGTGCAATTCCCACCTTGATATGCGATATTCACTCATGATCCAAGTGCGAGTAAACTGCGTGATAGGCGTGCCGAATATTTTCCGGGAAACATTCAATTCCGCGATTTCCGAGGAAGCGCGATCGAGTCCCCCACTTTTGCGACTAATTTGCGACTCGACTGCTACAGCTCTCCCCAAGGACGTAGACCCAGTCCAGAGCACCGGATACAGGCCACGATGGAATCCCCGACGCCGTCCCTGCGCGAGCTGGAGGACGAGTACGACTTGCTGCCTCCCGGACCGATGCTGCCGCTGCCCGCGGGCGTCTACACGCTCCTGCCGCTCGCCGAAGCGTGCGACAACCTGGACTTGCCGACGGAACGCGTCTGGGACCACCACGCGTGCAAACGAAGGTGGGACGAGCATGTCCAGCGACGGCAACTCGGTTCGGCGACGATGCACGCAGACTCGGCGCTCGCGGACGACGACGACGACGAGGACGAGGACGAAGACTCGAGCACCGCGGACGAGTTCCTGACGCCCTTCTTCGTCGCGCTGCCGTCTCCGCCGCTCGGAACCCCGGCCTCGACCACTCCCGCTCGCCGTCGCTCTTCCGTCGCGGGTCGGCCAGCATTCTCGGCCATGACACCCGTAACTCCGTCCAATCCACCCCCATTGACCGCCGTCCCGACCCCCGCACCCGCCCCAACCGGGACCCTCTCGTCGCAACCGATCGGGTTCCTCCGACCGCGCATCGTCCGCGCCCTGATCGAAGACAACCGCCGCCTCATCTCGATGAACTGCAAACCCGTGTGGGCCTTTTCCCCACCGATCGCGTTCCCCCCGCCGCCCGCCAAGACTCCCGAACGGAGGCGGAGCAGCGTCGCCCGCTCCCGCTCGGCGAGCGTCAAGATGACCCGCACCCAGAGTTTCTACGACGGCGGCGACACCACCTCGGGACTCGACCTCGACAACGTCCTCCGCGGCTTGAAGGCCATGTCCCTGTCCTCCTCGTCGGGACCGTACGCCGTCGGCTTTGAAGAGTGGGTCAACGTCGAGGGACCGGAAGCGCGCAGGGAGCACATGGACCGCATCGTCCGCGGCTGGAAAGCAAAGGGACTCTTTCCCGAATGTCTCGGAGGTGCGTCTCGCGTGGGCAGAACGAGGGTGGAAGGAACTGCCCGCTGACTTTTTCAGAGGACCGATCCGCAGGCTGGCGCGACGAAGAGTACGTCGTGTACGCTCCGGCAGCAGGTCGCGGCGTGCCGGCCACGTTCCGCGGTCCGCAACAAGGCGATGCGAACCCGTTGCCCGGATCGAACGAGGCGTTCAGGATGGAGCGGTCCGCGTGTTCGCTCTTTGGCGTCACGACTTTTGGCGTCCACTGCACGGGTGAGTGGGCGGCGTGGCTCGGGAATTGCACAATCACTGACAGTCTCGCGGCACGACAGCCTACGTCGACGAGCAGGACGACAAACCGATGCGGATCTGGGTCCCCAAGCGCTCGCCCAACAAGCAGACGTGAGTTTTCGCGTTCCCCCGGGATCCGCCCACCGAACCCACGAAGCCAACACACCGGCCCGCGCAGCTGGCCCTCGATGCTCGACAACAGCGTCGCTGGCGGCATCACGGCAGGCGACTTGCCTCGCAAGTCCGTCATCCGCGAATGCGCCGAAGAGGCGTCCCTCGATCCGGACTTCGTCGCCCAACGCGTGCGGCAAACCAACGTCATCACGTACAACTACCGCACCGCCGAAGGGTGGCTCTCGCCCGAAGTGCAGTACTGCTTCGACTTGAAGCTGCCCGCTCCCGAGTCGGACGAAGGCGGCGTAGTTTTGACGACGAACCCGGACGACGGCGAAGTCGAGAGCTTCTCGCTCATGACGGTCGAACAAGTCGTCGAGAACATGGTCGCGGGCAACTTCAAGCCCAACTGTGCCCTGTGAGTCCCTATATCCCCGTACACGATTCCTCCTCCAAGTACTGACCCCGAAGCGCACACAGCGTCCTCCTCGACTTTTTCATCCGCCACGGCCTCTTGACGTCCGAATCCGACACGCGCTTCCTCGACATTGTCTCTCACTTGCACCGACCCATGAGTCTCCCCGGACCAGCGTAGAGAAAAATGCAAAAGAACAAGGGAATTCAACAAGGCTTCGAGAGTTCGTGAAGGCGCAAGTTCGTGAGAGTCTGAGAGAGAATGCATGCGAGGCGAGAAGAGGCGGGTTTGGCGGAAACAACAAGGAGAAGAGCGTGTGCTACCAGAGCGTGAACGGAGAATTGGTACAGTGTCTATGTGTTGACCTCCCATTGGAGGTTGACGGCGTTGGCCCACGCGTGCGCCTCTTTGCGGTTCTTGTACGGATCGGCAGCGCAGCGAAAGTAGCACACGGCCTTGTCGCCAATCTTGAGTCGGAGGACTGCAACCGCAAGAGTCAGCGCGGCAGGCCGACCGCGACGAGCTGAACGGGACTCACGATCGTTCACTCCGTCGACGCTCGCGGGCGGTTTCGCACGGTGATGTCCGCCTTGGAGTGCAGAGCGTCCGCCCGTCAGCCGGAGGACCGTGTACAGCTCCACCGGCGAGTTGGGATCGGCGTCCAAGGGAGGCGGGGGCATCTTGACAAGCACAAGCAGGTCGTTACAGAGCAGTCCGGTCTGGGGAGGGCACACTCCGCGGTCAGTCAGGCGGCGAAAAAAAAGACGAAGAAAGGCCGCAGGAAACACTCTCACCAGGCTCATTTCTTTGGCTTCTGTGTACAGTGTAAAGACTTGTTCGTCTGCGCCATCGTCCGCAATCCCAGCACCCGGCAGAGGCGGCTCGAGTTGCATCGTCGTGCGCTTGACTGAGCGGACGAGGGTCTGCGGCAAAGAGGCACAGGGTTAAGCCGGGTCCATGAAGTACTCAAGACACAAACGCACCAGAGCCCCACTCCGCAAGAGCGTCCGGTGCGGCTGAACCAGCGGCGACTTGAACTTGGACACGAGCCGGTTCTGCCACATGACGAGTTGGGCACGCCCCTCGTTCTCGCGCTTGCTCTCGTTGAGCATGAGTGCGATTTCTTCGAGATCGCGGACGGCTTGTGCGAGTGCCGAGCCAGAGTTGTCGTCCCCGACGGGGGTGCACGACGCCAGAGTCCCGAGGAGCATGCGGTAACGCGGGATGCGCTGGATCGGCAAGAGCAGGTACGATTCGAGTGAGATCTGCGAGTGCGAGGCGTGCGATCGACAGCGCTGTGCAGGGACAGAGAGTATCAGCATCCAAAAACGTCACCAGCAGAACAGGGTCACCGCACCTTGAGCCAACTCTTGATCCGCTTCTTCTGACTCGACGACAGCGTCGACTGGATACCAGCAGCCGCATCATACGAATACGAGGCGATGCCGCCGATCGCGGGAGAGATCGGACCAGGCAAGAGAGGCGAGCGAGACGGGGTCGGTTTCGCCCAGCTCTGAATCCGGGCCAGCGCATCGTCAAAGCTGTTGATGTAGGAAGAGTAGATCCTGTTCCATCGCACGCGCAAAGTCAGCTCTTCCGACAAAGAGCCAGAAATCGAACCCCGAAAACCCACTTCATGAACGAGACGTGACTGCTAAAGACTTTGCCGATCTCGTCGGCGACGATGCGCGAGTCGGTACTGCTCTCGCCAGCAGCGAGCAGATCGGGCAGCAGGATTTTGGCGTGAAATTCGCGAATCGCTTCCTGGAAACGAAAGTGCCTGTGCGTCAGTCTACGCCCCGGGTCAGTTTGCCGCCCTCGAACGCACCACGTTGCCAAAGACGGCCCTTCGTTCGATCGCAGGGACGACAGTATCGCGTTTGCCGGTAGTCGACGAAGCACTCGGCGCGGTGGCGGCGGCGGCACTCGCAACATAGATCGAGCACAGCTCTTGCAGGCCGCGCAAGTACGACTTTTCAGTCGAGATGATCTCGTCGATGACGGCCGCGCGCTTGACCGGATCGTCTGCTCGCGGGAGCACGGGCTCCTCCGCGGCGGAAACGTCTCCAGTGGGAAGAGAAGCGTCCTCAAAGGACGAAGCGTGCGACCCGCGGTGAGCCGAAGACCCCGTCGAAGGAACGCGCCTCGAGGACTGCGCTCGGCGCAACGAACCGGGCGAAGGTGACCGTGCGTAGCTTCCTCCCGGAGACAAGGCACCGAGAGAAGGCGAGTGGCGCAAGGCTGGCGAAGAGGCGTCGAGTGGGATAGTCGGGAGAGACAGATCCGGGGACAAGTCGTCGAGATCGCGCAAGTACGACAGGACCGCTTCGAGCGCAGCCGGCTGACTTGCCGTCATCGCACTGAGCGAGTCGGCACCGCCCGAGGCCTTGAGAGCGAGGAACGACTGTCGTTTGTTCGTCCGGGGCCGAGACTTGGTCCGACTGCGTGACGACGACGACGAATTTCCGCCGCCAAACATGCCGATCCTCGACATTGTGCCCTGCTCAGCGTCCGATTCCTCGTCACGCGTGACCGGTTGCGAGACGGTACGATTCGATGTTGCCGCGGCACGCTTCGAAGCGGAAGAGGCTGACCGAAGTCGTCCCGTCGAGACCTTTTTCAACAGTCGACCCCACTTGCGCTTGTCCTTGGCGTCGGCCGGCGAGTCGTCGTATGGAGGTATCGGCACCTGTGCGCCCCCAAAAGTTTCGGCCCGAGGACGAGTCGGCGTCGCGGTTTGCTCGTCAGGGACGGGAGACCCGGCTGCGGATCGAAACATGGTCGGCGACGCAAGAGGTGGCGAGACGGCGCCTGACGTTTCGAGCCCTCCGAGAGTGGAGAGACTCGTCAACACCGGGGAAGACTCGGTGCGGACTGGTGCAGCCGGCGGCGACAAGACCGAGTGCGAGCGTTGCCGACCCGCGTGAGGCACAGGAGGCGATGCGGCTGCTGCGGGCGAGTGCAGCAAGAGCGGACGAACGAGGTTGTGGATCTGCCAGTGGAACGGGTTCCCGTCGATCAAGAGCTGCTCGAGCGCGCTCAGGCGCGAGATCCAGGTCGGAAGAGTTCGCAGGCGATTGTTCCGCAGCGTGAGCGTATGGAGCCGCGTCAGTTGCGCGAGCGAGTCGGGAAGGGAGGCAATGTTGCAGTCGTCGGCGAGGAGGACGTTCAGGGCCGGGAGGGTGCCGAGAAACGTCGGCAAGACGCCGGTCGCGAGGGGGTTGCCGTGAAGGTCGAGCTCTTCGAGGAAACAGCATGCGCCGATCGCAGTCGGGATCTCGGTCAGTCCGCAGGACCTGTGTAGCAGAGGAGGTGAGTCTGTACTCTCGGGAAGTCAACCGGGGACGTCACGGAAACGCACCCAATGTCGAGGACGACGAGCGTTTGTGAGAGAGACGAGATCGAGCTGGTCAAGAGAGGGGAGATCTGCAGCGGTGTCTGACACCGCGCGAGGATCAAATGCGTCGTATCTGTAGAGAGGCAGAAGCGATCAGTCGAAAGGCTCGCAGAATGGAGCGAAAACTCCCAAACTCACTCGACGGCAGCGTTTGCCGCTGCAAACGACATTCAGTCCAGTCGACAACTCCATCTCCCGGTCTCGGCAATGCCCCTTCCCAATTCGGCACGTCTTCGTTCCACAGGCCGGCCGATTGGCCGCCGCCGTTCTTCCCAGCCGCCAACAACGCGAACGAGTCCAACTCGAGCTGAGGAGACGGGCCCTGGAAGCGCAACGACGGCGGAGGATCCCCCCACGACGACGACGCGGACCGTTCTCGTCTTCGACGTCGACGACCATCATCGAGCCCATGTGGGTACAAGTTGAACGAGTCGTCGCGCCCGTCATCGTCGCCGTCCGCGTCCGCGTCCGCATCCGCGTCCGCATCGGTCTGGACATCGGTCGAGAAGAAATCCGTCTCGGACTCGAAGGCGGCCAAACGGCCATGCAAGGACGGCGCGGGGGAAGTGAAGCGCTCGAGCGAGTCCGGACTCCTGCTCGTTGTCGACAAGCCGAGGCGGGGCAACGGCAAAGGGCGCTCCGCTGTCGACATGGCTGGCGAACTCGGCTCGGAGGCGCCACCGCTCGTCGTCCTGGTCATCTTGAGCGGGCCCCCGACTGCGACGGAGGGCGCACCGGATTGCGAGGACGAGGAAACTGGACCAAAGTGCGACTGCGCCGGTACAGTCGGTACCGGACTCGGCAAGGTCTTGGCGAACTGACTGATCCGCTCGACGCCTCGATCCAAGTCGTCATAGTCAAAGCTCGTTCGCGCCGCCGCCGCCGCCACTTCCGAGTCGAGCGTAGGAAGAGCGGGCTTGGTCGCGAGAAAATCGAGTCCGAGGCCGGCCAGTTCGGCCGAGGGAAGTGGAGTTTCGACATCCAGCGACCTGGGTTGATGACACGACGAGTCGACCGCGGCGGCGGGGGAAGTAGAAGGCGAGGCGCCAAAGTTGACGGTCGTAGCGGGCGTTTCGAGCGCAGCGATCGACGACGACGAAGGACCACCGCCGGCGCCGGTCCAGTCGCTCTCATCGGTATAGAACGCACCGGACCGTCGCGACGGATAAGGCGACGAACCTGCGGAAGACGAAGCGGTCGAGATCCGCGCCGCCGCGTGCGCTGTCGTCGTCGAGAGTTGAGGGCGCGGACGAGATTGCGAGAGTCCGCCGCCGCCGCCGCTCAGAGTCGGCGTCGTGGTCGTGGTTGGTACGGACGAATCCATGACCGGTGATCCGCCAGGTTTGGGGTGCGGTTCGGCGGGCTGATCTCGGTTCGTGGCCAAATCCCCCGACCCGGCCGCCACTGCTCCGGAAGACGATGGGACGCTCGACGTCCTCGGTCGAGCCGCACTCTTCGGAGGACGAACCGGTGGCGGTGGCGACGTCGGCGATGGCAGTGAACCGGCAAGGGCGGCCAGTGCGGCGGACGAGAGTGGAGGACCGGCGGCAGTCGACCAAGATTCGGGCGCCGGGGTGAGAGACTTGATGCGCGAGCTTGGTGATCTTGCTGTAGGCGTAGGATCTTCGGGGTTGGCGTTCGTAGTAGCCGCGCGGACCTCTTCGACAAGCCGATCGGGTGACTTCTCGTCGAGTTCGAGTTCAAGGGCGGGATCTGGACCGATGGGCGACACCGCCACGCTGGTCGGTTTTGAGTCTAGCGCTCTGCCGTCGTCGTCGTCTTGAATCTGTACGGCTCGAGGTGGTTGAGAGGTCGAAGCGTCGTCGTTCGGAGCGGTGACTCGCTCGAGGCACGGCTGCGACGGCGTCTCGAGATGCGCCCGTTCCATCGCGAGGCCCGTCAAGCTCCTCCTCGTGTGCTGCTGCACGGCGTATCGTTCCCAAGGAGAGCGAGAAGACGCTCGAGTCGCTTCTTCGGAACGAGTTTGTGCAATCGTCCGTCGGATGAATGGCCAACCTGTTTACACGCCCGGTCAGCCTCGCTGGACGCGTAAGATAAGGCTGTCCTACTCACTGAACTAGTCTGCACGCATCGCCGTGCTCCACGAGCGGGCGTAGAGCGAGCGAGGAGCGGATGACTGACGCGAGTCCGTCACAAGTTGAACCACGGCGCCAATCTCCGCGGACGTCCGACCCTTTATTTCGTCGACCTCCTGCGTAGCCGGTGTCCTTTGGCGCGGAACAATATGCTCAATCAAGACGTCAAAGGCCCCATACCGGAGTCCGCCTCGGTCGCTTGCAACGACTCTACTTTGAAGCAGCATTTGCCCTTCGCTTACAAGGAACAGACTACTGAACGGTGCCTCAGTCACGGGCCTTAAAGGGCCAGCACCTTGCGAAATGACAGCGGACTCACCCCCGACAGCTCGCCCGAATGTGCCTACGAAGAGTCCGAAGAAGGAGCACCGCGAAGTGCAGCGAATTCTCACGAGCGTGCGAAAGGCTCACAGCCGCTTCGACTTGCGGAGCCCTACACAGCTAGGCGCTGAGAACGCCAAGCAGCTTCTTCTTAGCCTAATATACCAGAACATGTCTGGAGACGCTATACTGTACGGGAAAGACTCGTCGCCCCTTCCTATGCGACTTGTCGACCTTCTCAAGAGTCAATCGCCACCGTAGTTTTCGTTCGGACAAGGTCTATGCGTCCCTGTGTATCCTTTGCTCACCGATATCCTTGCAGATCTTCACCAATACAGTTAGAGGCTCACAAAGGCACCGGAGGAGCCCTGTCATCGCGGTCAAACGCTCTGAGCGCAAAAAGTTGCGCTCAAATCAAACCGAGTTTCTGTGTTCCTGAAAACGCCTGGCCGCTGACGTCTAGTGCTCAAGACCCACGCGCTTTAGCGTATGAGCACTGTTTCACTAAGCGACGCTCAGAATCCTGGCGCCGTGGCGTTGCGAGCAAGACGGAAAAGTGTCCATCAGCTTTGCCAGAGCGCCAGGCTTTTCACCCCACTCAACCGCTTGCGTTCTTTTGCGCTCTACACACGGTACAGGCTCTGCGTATTCTCGCTGAAAACGTACGTCTGATCCTGGTTCCAATGTTGACAGTCCGGTATTGCACAGAATGGTTTCCGATTGAGCGGGTGACTCTGTCTTTTTGGCGACGCCGTGCCCTATTCACGGGAGTGATTTCTCCCGGCTAAGACTTGGATCTGTACCTGTACTGTATCTGCTGTTGAAGGCGGAGCAAAAGCTTTCATGAGCAAAGCGGGTGGCGCAAACTCGCTGGTTCACCTCGATCGGCAACCTAAGTTTTGCAGACGAGTCGGCCGAGTGCTCATCCGAATGGCTTGCGGGCAAGCAGTGTCTGAGAGTCTCTGCAACAGCTGTCGAAAGCAAAGTGTTCGGGTTGTCCTCCTTGAAGAAAGACCACCCAAGTGGATCGGAGGGAGATGCTCACAAACTTCGCACGAGACAGCCGGGACAATGCGTAAGCGGCTGGACAGCGACGGTGATGATCCCAGAGAACCAGGAATGTCAGCGGGGTCATGGTGTAAAGTGCACAAGAGCACAAGAGCACAAAGGCCCGCCTGCCCTCTCCGAAATCGAGTGGCGGTATCCAACTCGAGCGGGAATCGGGTGACGTGTCACGTTGAAGCGTTCCGCGAATCGACGCGTCG
Source organism: Rhodotorula sp. M30-05A-2 (assembly GCA_023628275.1). Taxonomy (NCBI): domain Eukaryota; kingdom Fungi; phylum Basidiomycota; class Microbotryomycetes; order Sporidiobolales; family Sporidiobolaceae; genus Rhodotorula; species Rhodotorula sp. M30-05A-2. The sequence continues at coordinate 168,411 of JAMALC010000008.1, read as the reverse complement.
TTTCACCGCTCTCCCAAAGCAGCTTAGACAAGTCCACCACTCTTGTGTGATACGCCGAGATCTAACCGAACTGTCTCCGATTCAAGACGCGCGTGTGCTGCACGAGTCGACTCGCCTCCGACGCAGCCCCTCCTCCGCCGCCGCCTCTGACGACCGGACTCGAATGCCGACCCTCTTGTCGACGGCCGTGTCGCTCCCGCCGGCGACGCGAGCCCTGACCGGGTTGCTCGTCGCGTGCACGTTGCTGTTCACGCTGCTGCGACTGTCCGTCTCGCCCAAGGACTTGCGGAACCTCGTCGGCGCGGCGGGACAGGACAGCTCGCTCTTGTTCCCGTGGCTGGTCCTCGTCCCCGGCAACGTCGGCTGGGCCCCGTGGACCTTGCTCGTATCGTCCTTTGTCGAAGTCAACCTCGTCGAGGTGCGTCCCGCTTTGCCCTGCGTTCAAGTTGAGAGAAAACTGACCCTTCGAAACCCGCCCGCAGTTCCTCATCTCGGCGTTGACGCTCCCGCTCGCAGCGAGGTACCTCGAACGAGTCTGGGGCGCCGCCGAACTCGTCAAGTTTGTCGTCGCCGTCGTCGTCGCCTCGAACGTCATCGCCGTCGCCGTCAACATTATCGAAGCGACCGTCCTGCGCGACAAGGCCCTCTTCCTGTGCGCCACCGGTTTCGGAACTGGCTGGGCGAAAGAAACCAGCAGCGACTGACCCCTCAAGCGCCGTGCACAGCTACGGCATGTCGTACCACGGCTTGTCGGCCCTCCAAGTCGGCTTCCTCGTCGCGTTCACGCAACTGATCCCCGAACACCAAGTCCAAGTCTTTGGCGGCCTGTTCCACATGCGCGTCAAGTCGCTCCCGATGCTCTACGTCACGTTTAGCAACATAGTCTGCGTCCTCGGCTACCAGAGCCCGTACATCCTCGTGAGCCACCTCTCTCGGGTTCCTGACTAGACCTCTCTTCGTCAAAGCTAAGACTGCACACCCCCAGGTCCAATTCGGATGGCTCGTCTCGTGGTTCTACCTCCGGTTCTTCAAGTACAACGAAGGCGTCGACTTCCGCGGCGACCGCTCCGAGACGTTTGCGTTCCACAACTGGTTCCCGCCCTTTGTCCAGTGAGTCGGTCGGGTTAACTCTCGCAATCCTCGGGCTCGACTCCCTCTGGGTGTAGGAGCACACGTCTGATGATTGTTGCTTCGGCGCCGACTCGCAGGAAATACGTCGCCCGCGCCGCCAACTTCGTCTTCCTCCTCGCCGTCCGGTTCAAAGTCCTGCCCTCGTGGGGCACCGACGTCGAATCCGGCGGTCTCGGAGGGGCCGGCTCAAGTCCGCTCGGAGCAGGAGGAGCGTATGCGCCGGTGCCGGGTGGACAACGCGCCGAAGCGGAACGGAGAAGGTGCGCGTCTCTCTCATTCTTTCTTCTCCGTCCCTCACCTCGAACGGCAACGCGAAGGAGAGGGATCAATACGCACCTTCCTGCGGCGCGACCCTCGGCTGCTCTAGGAGGGGTCTCGGAGCCTTTATTTCCTAGACGAAAAGAGGCGCATGAATCTAAGAGGAAGGAGCGGTCAAAGAAGCTCGAAACCCGCCCAGGGACGAACCCGATCCTGATCCCCCCCCCCCCTTTTTTTCTCTTTTTCTACACGCACCGGACAGGCAACTCGCGCTCGAGGCTCTCGATCGGCGCATGGCCGCCCCGCCTCCGAACAACACGCCCGCGACTGCCGCGTCGACGTCGACGTCGCCCACGGCAACGGCAACGGCGGCGGCGGTGGATCTGGGCATCAAGGACGGTGCTGCGACGGCGGCTGCTGGTGGAAGTGTCGGCGGAACAGGAGACAAGGCGATCTGAGGCGTCGTCACGTTTCCCTTTCCCACATGGATCAGCGCCGCTGCGAATTAATCGGATTCAAGAGCTGGAAAGTGGTTCCATCAGAGTTTATTTTGCATACATCTCTTTTTCCTCCTTTGCAGTCTCTTGTCGCTGTTACTCAAGGGAAGGAGGCTGTATTTTAGGGCGAGTGCCGGTCGACTTGGGAAAAGTGCAGCCGGCCGAGAAGAAAGAGCGAGTTCGAGACGAGACCGCCACGCCGTGTTTCTGCCGCGAGGAAAGTCGAGCAGTTAGGCTGGCTGCCTTGCACCTGCTGCAGCGCTCTGCGCCCCGTACGCGAGTCTCGTCGCCCGCCCTCCTGCACCTCGTCTCCAACTGGTCAGCAAAGAACGTCATTGCCGTCGCGAGTGCTCCCCCAGCAAGGCCAGCAAGGAGCGTCTATACCCAAGCTACTACTCGCAAAAAGAGGCGCCAGAAGGGCTCGTTGCTGCCGCGACCCGGATCTGTCGCGTTCGTCGAACCTCGCGTCCTCCTCGAAACGATGGGCAGCTCAGCAGCAGCAGGAACGCACGAACGCTATGCCGGACCGATGCCGACCTGTCCGCATACGCTCGACGACCCCGCGCCCAAACTGACGCGCGAGATGCTTCAAGTCCCGACGAGCGAGCTCTACAGCGCCGCACTCGAAGCAGCCTGGCAAGAACTCGACGACGACGGCGCCCAGGGCCAGGAACGCCCGACTCCGGACCGCGTCGCGCAATTGGAACCGAACCCGAAAGAGTACAGCTCGCCGCGACCGCGGCACTATGGCCCGTACGCCGTCGAACGCGCCTCGCTCGACTGGTCCTACCACGTCGTGCCGAACCGCGCCCGCCAAGCCCTCCAGGACGAGATCGTCTCGCTCGTGCTCGAGAAACGCTTGCGCGATTGCAGAGACGCCGGAGACGACGAGCCGTGCAGGGTGTTCGAGGCGAGGGAGGGCTTTCGGGAGGGCGAGACGACGGTTTCGCGAGTCGACGACGAGGATATGGGCCGCAAGGGAGAGGGGAGACCAGGCGACAAGGGCAGGCCACTCGCTCTCTTCACCGCGGGGTGCGTCTTTCCCCGATGGTCCGGTTCCGGGCACCTCGACTGACGAATCCGCTCACTTGCAGCGGAATGGGCGCCGGCAAAGGTCACACTCTCCGAGCCATGCTCAGGAGCGACACGGTCCGATTACCCAACAACACCGTCTGGTGAGCTCAGTCCTTCTTGATCCCTCCGCCGTCTCGAAAGACCCTCATCCTGACCACGACAAAACTCGCAGGATCGACCCCGACGCACTCTCGCGCCTCTTGCCCGAACGACCTCAATACCTCAAATCGGACGCCGGGACCGCCTCGGCCTTGCTGCACCCGGAAGCGTCCCTGTTGCAAGAGATCATCGCGGCCGTTGCGAGGCAACAGAGGAGGAGTCTCGTCGTCGATGGCAGCCTGACCGACTGTCAGTGGTTCGAAGGGTTCATGAGGTGGGTTCAGCCCGCGTGCTGCTTGAAGCAAGGGACTCGTACGCTGATTCAGTGCTGCCACTCCCTCCGCGTGCGCAGACGGTATCACCAAGCAGGCTACGACTGCGAGATTCTCTTCGTCGTCAGTTTTGTTTCCTTCAACCTGCGCCTCTTCACGAAACGCTGACGGAAAATCCGCAAACGCTGCCCCCTTTCGCAGTCCGCTCCCGAGGAAGTGATGCTCCAACGCGCCGAAAAGCGTGCCAAAGCGACAGGGCGAGTCACCAACCCGGAAGCGATCAAGCGCAGCCGGATCAAGAGTCCCGAATGCGTCACCGCGCTCAGCAAACCCGGTCTGATCCGCCGGTGAGCTCGTCGCACTAATCTCTCCGTTTCAGTTCCCCCCGAGCTGATAAAGAGGACCCCACCCCTCGCCAGGGTCCGCCTGATCGACAACTCGTCCGACTCTGGCACCGATCCCGACTCGGGCCCCACGACGCTGTACGACTCTGCCCTCGATCCCGAGTGGCCCAACCCACACACCGACGGCGGCACCAGCGCGCACCGGAGGGGGATCAACGAGCCCGGGTGGGTTGACGCCAAGGGGTTCGTGAACGGAGAACTCGTGCAAGGGCCGGATGGACGCGTGAGGAGGAAAGATGATGCGTTGCGGAATGGTGGTGGAGAGGGGAACAAGGGTAGATTGTAGAGTTTGTTTCGCCGAGCCGGAATACCTCTACACATCTCTAGCGCCTCGTCCCCAGCGTCGCCGCCTACGAGTCCCGTTCGATCCGGAGCAGCTCGCATTGTTGCAAAGCTCCGGCGATTCGCGTCAGCTGGACATAGTCGGTCATTTCGAGCGCCTCGTCCGCCATGTCGCGCATACGGTCGAGGATCGGATCGATCGCATGACTCTTGAACGAGGAATAGTCGCTGTGTCGAGTGTCAGGATACACCGCGCTTTGACGGTACTCGTTCGGGTTATGCCGAATGCTTGACGGGACCAACGAGCGACGGCTACCGCCAGGTCGGTTCATGGCCGGGAGTGGCAAGTCATCGAGGCGGGAGAAGGGGAGGTACTCCAAGACGACGTCGGTCGCGATCCGAGGCGGAACGGACCGCCAGCCGAACGCGGCGGCCAACTTGTCCAAGGTTGACGCGTCCAGTGGCCCCGAAGGGGACCGCGTCCGCAGCTCGAGGTGTCGCAAGGCGGGAAACGCGGCCTCCGAAACTGACGACGCAAAGCCGCGAGTGGCGACGGAACACGACATGGTGGCGACCAGAGATTCGAGGTGCGGGAAGTGGCAGCCTCGAGGGAACCCGTCGTTGTCGGTGTTCGAGAATTCCTGAAAGTCCAGTTCGCACGAACGCAGAACGGGCGCCAGTTTGCCGACCAGCTCGGAAAGGGCCGCGGTGCGGGTACCGAACACGGACAGGGTGAGGTGCTGCAGGCAACACTCGGAGGGCAAGACAAAGTCGCGAAAGGTTTCGGCGTCCTCAAAGTTGCCGGTAAGCCTGAGTTTGAGCTCCGTAATCCGCGGACACCGTTTGAGTGCGTCCAGGGCGAGATGAACGAGGCGCGTCGGGTGCCCCTCCACGTTAAAGTCGTTGTAGAGTACGAGCCGTCGAGTCTTTGGTGACTTTTTCGCGAGGTTGGCGAAGAAATCGTCCCTCACCGTGCTTGTCTCGACGACGAGCCTCGGAAGCGAAGCAAACAGCTCGAACAAGGCCTCCAGGACAAAGTGCGCTTGTCCTACGCAATGTAGTGGATCCGCCGCGCCCTCGCACATAGCGTCGTCTAGGACCATCTTGAACACGTCGACTGTGTTTGGTGTCACGACGGTGTTGATGTTCGGGAGCGACGGCAACGCATCGACAACGATGGTCGCGTCCATCTCCTCGTTCGAGCAGAGGTCGCTCAGGTCGAGGGTGGTGACATAGTGTCCGTACTTGCGACCGAAGCCGGTCCGGAATTGGCGCGACTCCACCTGCGACGCCGTCAGTCTCTGCATCGAGAATCGAGATCAGCCGATGGAGCGAGTTCCACCCGATGTGCTGCAAGTAAAGTGACGCACCGAGAAGCGGTACGGCGCGGTCACCTTGCTCCAATGCTTCGAGACCATCGAGAGGGCGCGGAGAGTCGTAGATTCAGACTTCATGGCCGGACCGGCGAGGGGAAAGCGCAAGGTACCGATGGCGAGTTTCACGTCGGCGAAGCGCCGATCTTGCAAGGCGCACATGCCGGCGATCCGGGCATGGATTTCGGCCGGCAGCGAAGCGAGCGTGACCGGCATTTCGGATCGAGCGAGTTGGTTCTGCCGACGGAGGAGATCTGCGCGCACGTGATCATCAGTATTCGCTATAGGACCAAAGGAGTGACACGGCTACACTCAAGAGTATCCCCGCATGAGAAGCACGGCGTACTCACATCGGCTTGGGCGGGTGGTCGCGGTGACGACTGACCTGAGCAAAGATGGAATTTCTGCACGAAAATCGACGACAAGTCAGCATTCTGATTGTTGCTCTGGGTATACAGCTAGACGGTGCGTGGATATACTTACAGAATAAGCAACTCGTGTGCAAGCCTGTATGACACCGAGGCTTCTCTTCTTTCCGGCGAATTGGCGCGCGCTTTTGTGACGGCGAGGACGGACGAAATCTGCGCCGGAAGACATGAGTACGGTGTTTCAGGCGGTATTCTGACGAAAGCAGCCATGCCTCGCGTGCGCCAACTCACAGAGAATGTCCTCTCCGAACGTGATCAGTGACCGAGACTGCTTGAGGGCGCCAAGGGGGAGGGAGCGACGGCACAAACGCCGGCTCCACCGGTGCAGACGTCGCTGGTCGAGACTGATTGGGCCCAGGCCGAGGTCTTACGCCGGGCAGCTTATGAGACAATGCGCAGCGAGTGCCGAATGTCGATGTCGAGGCAAGAGGGACAAGGCCGATTCCGTTTTCCCGGGTCGCTTAAAGGAGGTCGTTCAGCGTGCGAGTCAAGCAGGTTTAGACGATTGAGCACTGGAAGCCCGTCTAAAGGGCAAGGTCGAGCAAGCGAACCGATCAGAGGAACGGGAAGACACAGGACGAGCAGGTGCTCGGGGAAATACAAAAGAGCCTAATCGAAATCGTAATGTCGCCATTACGGACCCTGGACATTTCCTCGCGTAGTGCGTTTATCCCTCAGTCAAGCTTGTATAGGCTGTTCGGGACTATAGCTTCAAAGCGCTCTTTGAGCCTCCCGAGATCCCTTGCGAGAAAACTTCTCTCCCTGCAAGTCCCGCATCTCTTGCGCAGAATGCAACTCTCCTGCGTCATGTCCTCTAACCTGTCGGAGACAGCTTTCAAACGCTTCTTTGGTCTTGTCCTGTCTGCTCAATAGAGAAGCAAGGTTGTCTGAGACGCAGGAGATGCGGCTACGTCATTTGTGGCGAGAAAAGAAAAAGAGAGCTCGAAAGTGCGCCACTGCGTCCGCTTGCGGATTGCGCCTGTCTTTCCCTCGCACAAGCGATAGGTCTCCTTCTTGCGCCACGGCACTTGTTCCTCATGGGAGCAGTCTCTCGGGAGCCAAAATTGGTCGTAAAACGGTCTCCGGTGGCAAAGCTCCTCCGCCACTCGGGCCAGCTGCTCTACAACGTGCTGGCCGCTTTATGCAGCCAAAGATAGTGGCTTGGAGGAGTCCTGCAGTACTTCTGCGCAATCCGTCCTGCAAACAGTGGTCGGACACCGAGTGACAGCTTCGGTTCATGAAGCCCTTGACTGCCGAGGTTGGCCGAGGTGTGGCAAAGGTTGAGAGCTCGGACCAGCCTCCGGTGACCCGTCCCTTGAGATGTTGTTTCTGAAAATACTTCCAGGTGACCTGTTGCGGGCTTGGGGACAGAACTTCTGGTCGGTGCAACCCGACGGAGGAGTTACCGTTGTCTGCCTCTTGTTCCTTTTGTCTGTGATCTTGTCGTTCTTGAAAAGTATCTGTTTCATGCCAAGGTGTCAAATCAACAATAGCTGAAGGAGCAACAAGCTGTAGAGGGAAAGCGTTCCAGCATACATCAAAATTGGCCTCCCAAGGATAGCCTTTGCTGTTTTGCTGAGCGGAGCGAGCAAAGAACAGGTCAGCTTCTGAAACCTCGCGAGCAAGGATCGGGGAACAAATTGCATACAACGAAGTCACAGATGTCCTTCAAGGTCGTGTTCTGTGTATGTGTCCTTTGTACATTAGCGGATCTCAGCAGAATAGAGAAACAAGAACAGCACCTACACAAAGCGCAGTGGCAGCATCCTCTTTGCCCTCTCTGAGGACTGCGTCCTTGAGACTGTCGAGGAGCAACACCTCGAAGAGATATACTAGCGCGAGCCTTTCATTGGAGGATTTCCCAAGCTTGTCAGTCACCTTGCGAGTGTCAAACTCCTTCAAGATCTCGTTTCTCCATCTTTTCAGCTCTAACCCAAAGGATCGTGGACGAGCGCCGCCAAAAGTCCACAGGATTATCTCCTCTAGGCCAAGGTAACCATGTATACTCGTGAGGGGCACGCTCGAGTTGGGAGAATGGCTTGGGAAAGGATCAGGAAGGGCGGGCATCTTTGTCTTTGGCAGGATTGACTCCACGTAGGGCAGTCGCTGTATAAGATCAGGTCGACAGATTCAGCAAGACAAGGCTCCACTCTAGGTTACAAGGAGCCTTACCAGGCTGTCAAACAGGCGTTTCGGAGTGAATGAAAGCTGCGCATAAAGGGGGGTGTGTGCATTTTCTCAGCTCAATACACCATCACCGGAGGAGTATAGCTACAAGTCACGCACCACAGACTTGACAATCTTTTGCCGATCTGCCCTTCCGGAGGGAGGCATATGGTGCATCTTCAACCAAGTCTTTTACCCGAGAACGTACAGCTCCTGGTACACAGCTTCATGCTGGTCCAGCCGCCAGTCCCTTGTAAAGTGTTCAGACAACGCCTCCTTCATATTGGCCGCCCAAGCGTCCAGACACTCGTCCATGAGAGCGACGGAGATGATTTGCCATCCTTCCACATGGCGCGTTCCTGGCGTGGATATACAATCCCCTTGGCGATGCGGCACGCTTTCTGGATCAGGATCTGGTACCAGACTCGGTACATGTGAGGCCGCATTTCATCGGGAAGCGGGTGTTCTGCGGGCGACATGTCCCTGAGCAAGGGGGAGCGGCGGTCCATGGCTTAGAGGAGGAGAAAGCGAGAGCCTGTTGGTCGCGGACGTCAAGTGCCGGCCAGGCGCCGCGGACAAGCCGGAAGTCGCGACCGCGCCGTCGACAGGAGCTTCTAGCACAGCCACCTGCTACCACCAGGGTATCTCTACAAGGCATGAGCGAGGGGCCGCGCACTCTACACAAAGTCTCGAGTCAAACCCTGACAGCGCGCGAAAGGACCGAAAATCACTCGAAGTGCGCGTGTTCGGTTAATTTTGACAACCCCGCCAAGCCGTTGGTTGGCAACCGCGGTTTCGGTCCAACTTCCGCAAGCAAACGCCGCAAGCTGCGAGCACGAAAATCACTGAGCATCAGGCATCCAAATCACCACTGGTTCTGAATCTCTGGCCTTTGTTCCAATTGCCCTGGACATGTGCCTGTACCTCTCTGCAGATTCTATAAATTTGAGGTTGTCCAAGATCAAGCTCAACTGAGGCTATACTGCCTATTTGGCGCCCCTGGCCCTTAGAAACCCTGCGGACCGAGCAAGACCGAACCTGGACGTGATTTTTTCTTTCTTTGCTTTTTTTTCTCTTTTTTGTTTTTGGGCGCAGCACTAGGGAAAGAGCTATGCACTATGTACAGGAGCTCCAATGGTATGCGGGATGGTGGAGAATTTGGTTTTGCCCCAAACATGGCTAAGTTCTGTACTGAAAGCTTTGTTCTCTCGAGAAAGATATTTGCAGAGATGGTCGGGTGAACCTGATGGTATGACAAACCTTGTTCTGCCCAAGCTGACTCGGGCATAGGCTCCATTGGATCCCTTGACCCCTTCTAGCGGGGATCAAGGTCAAAGCCAACGATGAAAACAACTCTTCTTCTAAAAAATACAACAACTCCGATTGAGATTCCCACATAGTTGCTATTGCCGGGCTGGACCATTTCCTCGTGTCAAGCTGCAAATAATGCCGCATCAGTTGCAGGCTCACACAGAGTCTTTCAAGGTTGTCAGCTAATCGTAAGCCCCTTCCCACTTCTTGAGCCTGACTCTCCAGGAGATTTCGCCCCGGCCCTTCTGCGCACAGTGCCCAATTCCGGTGGACCAGCCTTTGGTAGGGTCGAGGCAGTCTCTCTTCACTCCGTTGACCTTGTCCAACCCACCAAGTGCAAAAACCAAGGCGTTGGGTGCAGGAACTGCACTGCTCATGAACAGATCGCTGACCGTTGGTAAAAGGAACCAGTTTGAAAGGTGAAATTTCCACCAAGAGAGCAGTACATATGTGACATTGAATTAGGATGAAAGGAGCATAATTGCTAAGAGGAATTCAATAGCCCGTCAATTGGGCGTGCTAGGAATGCCTGACATTGGCCAGACCTAGCATTGGGTGCCACAGAAAAATCCGTCTGCTGAGAGAGGAAATAGCTCGAAAGTGCACTGCGCATAGTGGGTGATCCATGAGCTTGTCCTGCCTAGTCAGAAGTCATTCTGTCTATACAAGTGTACTCTGTCCCCTCTACATTTTGCAAAATAATTTTTGCACGCCTGGACTTGATCTCTTATATCGAGACCGGTAGCAGAACTCCTTGCCAGCTAACGCAACTGTCCATAGTAGTGTGGAGGAATACCGTAGTACTTCCGTGCAATCCGACCTGCATACAGCAGCGGTGGTGCGCCAAGTGAACACTGCGGATAACCGTGACTGCCAAAGTGTTGCGAGTGCGGGGAGCTATAAGCTCCCTTCGATTCTCCTGACTTCAGGCACTAAAATGTTGACAGTTTGTCAGCATAAGCAACACAACTCAGCTCCCAGCAGGCTCACAGGGGAGGCAGGGCGGGGTTCGGCCTGGTCACCGGGCTTCATGCTCTCGCCAAGAAAGTCCTGTCCAATGCCAATTAGTGTCAGCCCCCACAACACAAAAAGGATGCACCATACAGTGCTGAGAAAAGGTGCTGGCATATGTCATAGTTGCCCCTGAGAAATGGCTGACATTTTCCTTCTACAGCGCGGAGAAAAGCAAAGATGGGTCAGCTTGGTAAAACCTGAGCAATGATGATGGGAAAAGTGGCCTACAATGAAGTCCCACCAATGCTGCAACTTCGTGTCCTGGAGGCACATCCTATGTGCTTCAGCAACAGGGCAGAAAAGGAACAATGGATGATACGTACAAATAGCGAGTAGGCTGTGTACTCTTTGCCATCTTCAAAGACCTGGTCCTTGAGATTGTCCCATAACATCACATCAAGATAATAAAGAAAGGCTAGTCTCTCTTTCGAGTTCTCAGCGAGGTTGCTATAATATCCATGAGAGGCTAAGTCTCGGAGGAACCTGGTTTGCCACTTGGCGATCCACCTCTTAGTCTTTTCGTTAGGAGCTCCACCACAGATCCAGCGGGATACATCTGAGCGCGTGAGGTATATCCCCGTCACAGCGCGCTTTGCCAGCGGCGGGCCTTTATACCTAAGATGGTCCTTGGGAAAAGGATCTGGCAGGGCGGGGATCTCTATCTGCGACATCATTGACCTTGAGTGGGGCAATTTCTGTTTCAATTGAAAAAGATGGGCGTCAGCAACACCAGCACAAGAGATCACGAGCTTCACTCCAGCCAGATCCCAGATCTTACCAAGGTGTCAAAGAGGTACTCTGAGGTCATGCGAAGCTGTGTACAAGTGGTGTTTTTTTGTTTAGCACAAGCCCAGAGCAGGGTACTACCACTCGCGTACCACAGATTCGACCGTCTGTTTCCGGTCCGTTCTTCCCAAGTAACGGTCCCTGTTCATTGCCAACCAAGTCTCGTGGACAAGGCGGTACAAATGTTCATATACGTCTTCATACTGGCGGGGACTCCACTTGATACCCTCTGGAAAGGGTGTTGACAATGCCTCGGACAAATTGCCCGCCCAGGCATCCAGACACTCGTCCAGGCGAACAAGCGCATCCTCTTGTTTGCCACGCGAAGAATGTTGATGTGTCTTCCTTGGCGCTGTGATCCCCTTGGCAAGGCGGCAGGCTTTTTTGATTAGGATCTCATACCAGATTCGGTACATCTCCGGCTGCTCGGCTTCCGGAAGCGGGCACCGTTTGGGCTCCATTTTCCTGAGCAGCGAAGCGGCAGTCAAGAGGATGGAAGGTTAAAGTAGACGCAGAGAGAAGAAAGAGATATGATGGGACATGTCCAGATCCAGCGTCCAGCTTCCAGCACGGCGAGGTCCGCGGACAAGCCGGGCGTCGGGGCCTCCACAGGAGCTTTAAAGCACAGCCACCCAATGTACATAGCTCGGCGAGACCGGGATTCCGGGGTTCGTGCCGCTCCTATGCTGGGTATTGACGGCCCAGAAAGCAGGACGTCCTTGGAAAGCATCCGGAGAAGCTGTGGACATGTCCGGTTCGAGGCGCAGGCGGCGTCGATCGGTCACCTTGAGAAACCTAGAGCTCGTAGTACCTCCATGATAGATATAGCTGGAAAGCAGCGTGCGACTTGGTAGTTTCTCAGTCTGGCGAATTCGCGAAGGAAAGAAAAGGGGGCGACAGGAAAGGCACGGTTGAATCGGATTGAGCCTCGCGGTTTCCTTCGAGATGTCGTTTAGCGAGCGAAACACTCTCAAACTTTGAGAAGCGAGCTCACCCGCGAAACACTCTTGTCCGGGCGCAACAAGACCGCCAAATCTTCATCCTTGCACGCCTCGCCCGTCGCCTACGCGTTCCTCTCGATCCGGAGGAGCTCACACGGCTGCAAAGCGTGTGCGAGTCGCCGCAATTGCGTGTAATCCTCCAGCTTGGTCGCCTCGCGTATCATCTCGCGCATCTGGTCGAGGAGCGGTTCGAGCGCTCGACGGCTGTGCACGGCCAGGTCTTGATCTTGCGCAGAGAACCACGAGTACCCGCGCGAGAACGGGTCGCGCAAAAAGATGGACGGGACGAGCGAGCGACGACGATGGCCGGGTCGGTCGACGGCCGGGAGAGGCAGATCGGCGAATTGGAGGCGGCGAGAATCCGTCGAGACGTGGTCGGCCACGACGGTGAGAGGCAGCGGCGGGGTGCGCGAAGCGAATGCGGCGACGATATCGGTGGTGGTAACGAACGTCTCTGCTGGTAGGTTTGCGGGAGATCGAACCCTCAGTTCGAGGCGTCGTAGGACGGGGAACCTGCTCGGCGAAAGCGAAGCGGCAAGGTCACCCAATTCCCAGGGATCGCCCGTAGTCACGATGAGCGTCTCGAGCCGCGGAAAGTGCACGACGCCGTTCAGATATCCGCCATCGGGGAATCTCTCGCCGCCGCCGTCGTCGTCGGCGCTGTCGTCGTTGTCATCGCGGCCGAAGCGCTCAGCGAGCAGATTCAGAGACTGGAGATGCGGCGAAAGTTTGCGGACCAGCTCAGACAGGGGCGCCGCAAACTCTGCATAAACCGACAAGACGAGGTGTCGCAGGCGGCAGTCGGGCGGGACCACGAACCGGCGCACGGTGTCATAGTCGGCATCGACGTGGAGGTCTTCCACCATGACGAGTTTCAACTCGGACAGGAGCGGAAACGATTGGATCGCCACCCGTGCGGTGACGATGATGGCCGAAGGTTCTGCTTCTGCGCGGTCGTAGAGCACGAGTTGCCTCGTCTGCGGTGTACACGTCGCGAGACCGTGGAAGAGATGCATTTCGCCAGCGAGCACGTACACGACGAGCGACGGAACCGCCGCAAAGAGATCGATGAAGCCGTCGGTCACAAAGGCAACTTCGGGCCGAGTCTGTTGTGGATTCGCTAGTGGTCCGCCGTTGTCGTAGTCGACGCCTCGCACGACCGCGTCGACCACGTCGCTCATGACGGGGGTCACGATCGTGCGCAGGTTCGGCAGCGACGGCAACGCGTCGAGGACGATGGTCGGGTCCGGTTCGCTCCCGTTGCAGAGGTCGGTCAGGTCCAGTTCGGTGATGTAGCGTCCGAATTTGCGACCAAAGCTGGATCGGAACCTGCGCGACGCCAGATGTGCCGCCTTGAGTTTCTGAGATCCTCGGCCGTGCAGGAAAAAAGGAATCAGCCGAAAGAGAGAAAAAGGTTTGCCGCGAGGAACTGGCACGTACCGAGAAGCGGTACGGCTCTGTGACCTTGTTCCAGTATTTCGAGACGACCGAGAGCGCTCCGACCGTGGTCCAGCGTTCGGCAGGCTCTGGATCCGCGAGGGGAGCAAACGTCGCCGACCGGATGGCGAGCTTTGCGTACTTGAAGCGCTCGTCTTGGAGAGCGCACATGCTCGCAACCCTGGCATGGAGTTCGCCTGGCAGCGAGGCGAGGCTAGCAGGCATCTTGGCCGAGTTAAGGTCCTTGATGGGGGAACCTGGTTGACGACAGCCTGTGTCGGCGCGAACTCGGGCTCGTCGAAGCTGACGGCCGTCCCGGGTCGAGATGCGGCGAGTTGTTCTCCTCTCTGGGCACGTCTATGCAGCGGTGGCGGATCCGCAGCGTCAACGTAAGTGTTTTGCGTCGAAAAGCAGAGGGGGACGAGGCCGATTCGGGTCTCCCGGGTCGCGTCGCAGTTGTCGTTAAGCGTGCAGACTGAGCCACTGTAGCTGTAGCACTCTTTAAGCCGGTCGCTATAGTCGCGGAGAACGGGCGAGCAAGCCGACGCACCGCGAGAGCGTGTTCGCCGGAATACCAAAAGTCGAGTCCGATTTGTAATGCTAGCAATAGCGTGGGGCGGGGTAGAGGCTGAGGGGAGGCTGCAATGACTTGTCGCCGTCGCTGCGATTTGTCGGAGCCGAGAGGCTCGTGTACAGCAGTCGACGGCAAGCGAGTTCGAGCGTGTTGAAGCTGCTGCCTCGAATTACAACCGGGGGCTACTGACAGGATGCCAGGCGACGATGACGACCCGTGCGTGTCTCGTCCTCCGCGGTTGAGTGAACACCGCTCACAACCGTGTGAACCGTGTGCAGCCCGACATTCCCATCGGACGAGGCTGCGATCGCGCACTACCGCTCCCGATGCTCCGCCTTGCAGGCCCAGCTCGCCGCCGCCGAGCAAGACATCCTCGAGTTCACAGAGTCGAGCAAGGAACTCCAGGCCGAACTCGAGGGCGAACTCGAACGCATGGACAAGGCAGAGAAGGGCATGCGCAGAGAACTCGACGACGCGCGCAACGAAAAGGAAGACTGGAAGGTCAGTGCCCACTTTCTGGAACAGTTCCTAGTAAGAACGCACGCTGACATGCATCCCGCAACAGGGCAAGTACACGACCGCACTCAAGGATCACACGACGACCATCACGCACATGCAGAGAGAGCTAGAGACCTTGCGCGCGACCGAAAAGGAACTCCGGACTCGCGTCCGAGACATGGAACTCGACAACGACGACCTCGAAAAGAGCGAGAGGTGCGGCAACCTCTTCCCCTTATTGAGCCAGTCTCTCGAGTGCTCACCCTTGATCTCACGCACGCGCAGGGAAAAGCACTCGTCGCTGCAGAACCTCGAGACGCGGTACAACAAGGCGCTCGAACGGATCGCCCTCCTCGAAGAGGAACTCGTCGCGAAAGCCCAGCTCGAAGAAGAAGTCCAGCGATTAAAGGACGAAGTGCGAGGTGCGTTGCAGTGGCGGGGTGCCACGAAATGAGGAGGATCCAGGAGGATGCAGTTCTGACGGCCGACTCGCACGCAGACGTCAATGAAGAGTTGCTCGTCACGCGCTCGCAAGCCGAGGCGGCGGCGGCGGCGGCGACTGTACCTACTCTCGCGACTCGAAGTACACCACCTTCACCTCCCGAAGCTCCACCGCCGCCGCCACCGCCTGTCGAAACTGCTGCCGATGCGAACTCGACTCTGCAGCGCCGGACTCCATCTCCCGACCCATCATCGCCGCCTTCTTCCTCCCAACCCGTCGTCGATCCGACTCCCTTGCCAGCCCGCATCCGCCGCACGAGTCTCATCCCTTCTCCACCGACGTCCATCTCCCCGAGCAAAGTCTCGCGCCCGCCCGTAAGGGCCGAACCGTTCCCGTCCCCACCGCCTCCGACGGGCCAGACGCCGTTCCGCGCTCCGCTCGGCCGGTCAACCAGGACCGCACATTTGCAGACGTATGGACTCGGTCGATCGCCTTCGTCTCCGGCGCTGGCGTCGCCTTCGAATCGACCCCTGCGCGGCGGCGCACGAGGAGGAGGAGGAGGAGCAGGGGACCTCCCTCGCACCGATACGGCGACCATGATTCGCGATATGCAGCAAATGACGTCCCGAGTTCGCATGCTCACGCAGCGGTTGGATCAGAGGCGGTCGAGCGTGATGCGCGGGAGTGCGATTCCGAGGTTTGGGAGTCCGGCGGCGACGACGGGGTCAGGGGCAGGAACTGGGGGCGACGAGTCGCCGACGAGTAAGGGGTCGGGGTCCGACTACCCGCTTCGGACCATGTCGAGGAGTTCGACGCTTCGGACTGGGTTGAACGGGACGATGGCTCCTCCTCCTGCTCCGGCTTCGTCTCGGCCACAACCTCCACCACCGGTTCGACCACCCAGTCGACTCGGCGAACGAGACTCAACTCGACCGCCATCTCGATCGGCCGTCCTGCGCGCCTCGATCGCGAGCTCGATGGCCGCCGCTCAAGCACGAGCTCCAGCCACTACCACCACGGCGACGACGGCTTCTTCTGCTTCTTCTTCAAGACCGTCGAGTCGATTGTCGATCGCTTCTTCGACGGCGACGAGCTCTTCGGCGACCAGACTGGGACCGGGACCGAGATCGGCGACGCCGACGAATGGGTACTACCCTCCGTCTGCTACGAGCCGGGCCCATCCACATCCACCTCCACCGAGACCGGGCTCGAGTCTCGGTCGCTCGACCTTGTCGAAAAGCGTCGCGTCAGCCGGCTCAGACAATCACCACCCGCACGGTCACCCTCACGCTCGACACGCGTCGACTGCACTCGGTGCTTCTTCCATGTCTACGACGCGAAGCGGAAGAGCTACGCCCCATCAGGACGAATCGGCAGACGACGACTCTCGTCGGGACCAGCTCCGGACGACGATGCGCCGAACGTCGATGGGCGGCACCGGCGGCGGCGGCGCGAACCGCCGCGCGAGCGGGATCGGCATCGGCATCGGTCTCGCGAATAACAGCAGCAGTGCGCCACTCAGCAAGAGTCTCGGTGGTGGCGGCGGAGGACGGCGAGCGAGTTTGGCAGCGTCGTATGGAGCCAGCGGCGGTCGAGAAGCACTGCACGGGGATCATCATCATCACCACAGGCGGACCGCAACAACGAGGGAAGAAGTCCCGCCTGTACCGCCTTTACCGAGTGCTTCGCGGTGACGAGTAACATGTGTAGGGCTAGTCGGGGATGGGAGTCTCACTGGACGTCGACGGGCAAGAAATCCCTTTGGTACTTTCATCTTGTTAGTTCGGCGCTTGCTCAATGCGATCCTTGCCCGGAGCTACGCGTATCTACATATAGAAGTTGCAGCTCGGTAATAACTAGTGGGCTGGTGCACATATCTTGCAGGGATATGCGAGCTGGGGTCTCCACGCGGTCTCCACACCAGCTCTTTCCACCCGCTCGCGGCCGAGCGATAAGTCAACCTTGACGAGCTATGGGTCGCTATAGCCCTCTCATTGACGGGTAAGCCGCCTCGGAGTATCGGAACGGTGTTGGACGGAGGAGTCTAATCGGTCAGTTGCGGCCCGCTGATTGGCTCGTTGGCTTATCCTCATCTTACGTTGTCCGGGGTGCGCTAAATTTACGAGTGGAGAGGAGGCGGAGCGATCACCCGCCGCGTGGGTCGTGTGCCCGCGTGCTGCCAGCTTTTTCGGACTTGTGAAGAGGCGGCTGTCCCTCTGGCTCTCTTGTTCCTTCTGCTACAGACGCTGTGACCAGCTGGGAGCCCTCGCACCCGAGGCCAAGCCGCTGAGGAACCGACCAGGATGGCTGCTGCTGTACGACCTTTGCCGCTCGAGACGCGATCTCTGTCCGTGCTCTCCGAACCGTCGGCGGCGGCCGAAGACGAGGAAAAGGCGCTCTCTTCGCTCGATAACAAGGAGACGGACGCGAGCGTCAACAGTACCCAGTCGAAAGACAGCTTGGACGGAGTGGTCGCTGCCCATGGCGCGTTCGGCAAGTTGACGCGCTACCTCGCGCAACTGGGAGTCGAGACGAGGTCGACGGAGCGGATCCCGGAAGACGAGCGAGATCAGGTGCGCCTCTTTTCTCCTTTTTTCCGCAGCCTCTGTACAATGCATACGAGTTGCAAGTCCCGCTGACGAACACGCGCGCAGCTCTCGCTCCCTCGGCTCATCGCCCGCCAAATGTTGGTCTTCTCCCGCGCCACTCACTGAACCGCTCGCCTCCCTCCTCCGCGGGCTGACAAGATGAGCCTGTCTCGAACTTTCTCAGCATGTTCTGGTTCTCCGTCAACCTCTCGTTCAGTTGCCTGTACGCTTCGGCTGTTTCCCGCCCCCCAGAAAAATCCGCTCGCCTCTCGGACTGACTCGCTGTCTTCGATGCATACATAGCGGAACTGGCATGCTCGGCGGCATGTACTTTACGCTCGATTTCCCCACCTCGATGGCCGTCATCTGGCTCGGAACCGCACTCGGCGTCTGCGTCAGTGGTGCGTTCCCACGTTCTTTCGCCACTCCACCCTCCTTCCTCTTGCTCACCCCGACAACGATATAGCTACGATGGCGACGCTGGGACCCAGAACGGGACTGCGAACAATGGCTGCGTCTCGCTTCGCCGGCGGCTGGCCGTGAGTCTCGCGCGTTTGACCGTCGCATCATGGGCGCGAGCCTGACCTTCGTTGTCGCGCGCACCACAGTGGCACGGCCATCTTTTCGATCCTGAACGCGATGACGCAACTCATGTACGCCGTCACGACCGTGATCGTCGGCGCGCAGGCGCTCCGCTCGATCAATCACGACGTGTCGCTCGTCGTCGGGATCGTGATCCTCACCGTCGTCGTCGCCTTGCTCTGCATTTGGGGCTACCAGTTCCTCCATTTGTGGGAAAGGTACGCCTGGATTGGGTGCTTTGTCATCTATTGCATAGTGCTCGGACTCGGGACCCGCGGGCAGTACGACGTCCATGCCGGGACGGCCGAGATGGCGACGGGGAGGGAGTTGCAGGGGAACGTGCTCTCGTTCCTCGGGATCATGTTCTCGGTCGGCTCGGGCTGGACCTCGATCGCGGCCGACTACAACATGACCCTGCCGCACACGACGCCAACGTGGGCCATCTGGATGTCATCCTTCATCGGCATGTACCTCCCCATCGCCTTTACTTGCTCCGTCTCGGCGACGTTCAACATCCTCACCGCTCCGGACTATGTCGCGGCGTTCGAGGAGGAATCGCTCGGCGGCGTCGTCGGCCACATCTTGATCACCAACGCCGGCGGGTTCGGCAAATTCCTCATGGTCCTCCTCGCCTTTTCGACCGTGTCGGCCAACATCCCCAACACGTACAGCGGCGCGCTGTGCCTCCAGACGCTCCACCCGTGGTTGATGAAGATCCCGCGCATCTTTTTCGTCATCGGGTTCGCCGCCATCTACCTCGTCGTCGCCCTCGTCGGGCGCGAACACTTTTCCGAGATTCTGTCAAACTTTTCGGCCATCCTCGCCTGTGAGTTCTCATTCTCCCGGAGTGGATTTTTGCACCTTTTCTCTCACGGATTTTGATTCTGTTGGAGGGGATTGACCCTTCCCTCGCGGATTTTTTGATCCCTGTTCGCTGACGCGCGCGCTGATCACGCCCACAGACTACACGGCCTTCCTCTCGGCCATCGTCTTTATCGAAGTGCTCTGGTTCCGTCGCGCGAACGGTCCGCTCGGCGGTTCGAAAACCAACTGGGACGACGTGACCGACTACAAAAAGTTGCCCCCGGGTATCGCGTGCACGGCCTCGATCGCGTGCACGATCCCGCTCATCGTCTTGTCGATGGCCGAGACGTGGTACACGGGTCCGATCGCGCTCGCTGTCAGCAAACCGTACGGCGGCGACCTCGGGTTCGAAGTGTCGGCGGGGATGGCGACCCTCACGTATTTCGTGTTCCGGCACTTTGAGATTCGGTACTTTGGGCGGTAGCACCTCCTTCGTTTGGGTTGCAGCGGTGTTCTGGGTTCTGTCTTGATGTCACCGAGGCAGAGTCTCTTGGATAGGGAGACACGAAGGAGTGGCGACTTTTGTAGCAGTATTTGGATACCCCCTCTCGTCTCTCCTTCTGGTCGCGGTCTCGGGGACTTTCGACAGCATCGGCAGTCCTGCGCTGCGCATGCCACGTTTGGCGTGTCCTACCTCGTCCGACATGTGTGTGAGGTCGTCGACAAACAGTCAAGTGTCGGGGTCGAGGAGAGAAGCACCCCGGACCTGCTTCCGACGCACACAGCTTGTTAGTCTATAGCGATGTATTGCAATGACCTCTATCTATACCAGGGCGCGCTGAAATGGGACGAAGCTGCGCGAGTGATGAGATGAGAGCCCGCCTGAAGTTGGATGATCAACTTGTCAGCCTTATCTCGGACGCTACACTCTAGGCAGCTGCGCAGGCGGGCTCTGCATAGACTGCGACTCGGCGTATAGCGATGCCCACTCCGCCTGCTGCTGCGCGCGCCGCTTCGTGCTCGCCCTCGGTCGACTCGTCGTCCGGCGTGACCGACCCCGACGGCGACTCGATCATACACGACGTGGCGGCCGAAGAGGGAGACGTAGTACACGACGAGGGATCTACAGAACTCGAATACGCGGCGGTCCCCACCCCGGCAGGACGCAAGACGACCACCTCCTCCTCGAACAGGGTGCAGCCTTCCGGTCCAATCTGCTCGTTCGGGCCGAGACTCGCCTACACCTACTTTAAATCACCAGCACCGAGATCCGAGATCCTCAACAGCCTCACCGCAGCCGCCGAGTCTCGAGACGCAGACCCGGGTTCGATCTACTGGTTCTCGATCGACGACCAACTCGTCTACTTGAGCTTCTTCCAGGACTATGGTCCACTCAACGTCGGATGCCTCTAGTGCGTCGCTCTCAATTTGCACCCCCCGTCCAGTCTTTCGGGTGCTGACCTTGTTTGCCCCCCCCTCCTTTCCCCACCTCGACTCGCACACGCACAAACCTTCGCACCGACTCTCTACATCACACCAACCTCCTCCCTGTACCTATCGAAATCCTCTCGGCATCCTTCACTTGCCCCTCAACCTGCCTCGCCCCCCTCACACCCGCATCGACGACACCACAACCAAACCCTCGCCTCGAAACAGCCGCTTCTGCTTGCACCTCCACTCGCTCTTGACCGCCCCGGAACACGCACACCAACGCATCTTCTTGTACTCGTCCGACGAGCCCGACAAAAAAGTCAACGCCGCACTCTTGATGGCCCTCTATGCGGTGGGTCTCCTCGGTTTGGCCTGTTACTTTGATCGCACTCGCAGACAGGCTTGCCTGCCCCGCGTCGATTTCTGAGTTGCGGTCCAAACCGAGAGACTGACGATGAACTGTTTCTTTCACCGCGCGCAGATGGTCGTCATGCGATGGCCCGTCGCCGACTGCTTGCATCCGCTCAGCGCACTCGAACTGGTGCGTCGCGGTCGCTCCTCACGTCTTTTGGCTTGTCACGAACGGGAGACCGGTCTCCTGCTCGGTGGCTGACTGCTCACCTGGGCTCGTCCCGCCTCGCACAGCAACCGTACCGCGACGCCGGCTACTCGCGCGCCGACTACCACCTCCACCCACAATCGATCCTGTACGGCGTCCACCGCGCCCTGAAGCACAACCTCCTCGACCTGTCGACGTTCGACTTGGCCGCGTACGAGCACGCCGAAAAAGTCGAGACGGGCGACTGGAACTGGATCACCCCTGGCTTTGTCGCGTTTGCGAGCCCGGTCGAGGCGGGTTGGAATGGCACGTCCTCGGCGACGACGACGGGTGGCGGGCCGGGCTCGCCGAGGAGGGGGAATACGACGCAGGGTCCGAGTGGGAAAGTGAGCAGGGCTTTTAGGAACGTGTTGGAGGAGTTTGAGAACAAGAACGTCAAGGTCGTCGTGCGGTGAGTCTTCTGCTCCTTCGGCTCTCGACATTGCCATCCCATCGCACGCCTCAGAGTGCTGCGATGAGTCGCGTCTTCGGACCGGTCTTCAGGAGACTCACAAATTTCCCCCCTCCCCCCCGCCCGCCCGCCCGCCAGGCTGAACAAGAAGCTATACGACTCTGTCCACTTTGTCAGTCGCGGGATCGACCACGTCGAGATGTATTTCGACGACGGCACGAACCCGACCCTCGAGATGTGTCGCCGGTTTATCGACCTCTCGGACCGCGTCATCTCGGAGGGAGGGGCCGTCGCGGTTCATTGCAAGGCCGGGTTGGGCCGGACGGGGACGCTCATTGGCGCGTATTTGATTTACAAGCACGGCTTCACGGCTGATGAAGGTGAGTGAGCACGAGCGTGCCTCCTCGCTATCGAGTGGGTTTAGAAAGTCCCCGACTGACTTGCTGGTGACGCGCGACTACAGCGATCGGGTTCATGCGCTTGATGCGACCCGGTTCGTGCGTCGGCCCGCAACAACATTTCCTGTACGACAACCAGCTCGAGTGGGTTCGCTGGGCGGCGCAGGACGAACTGCGTCGGGAACTCGCGTCGCAGAATGGACTCGCCGGACGAGCACTCGCCGCCGCCGCCACCGCGGCCACCGCCGCTCCGTCGGGATCGTCATCCGCAGAGGCGGCGTCAACGGCTGCGCGGCCGATCACGCCTCCGAACGAAGCCGAGCTTGCTGCTGCTCGTGCGCGGTCAACCACTCCAGGTCGAGGAGGAGAAGCGGCCGGCGTTCCGCCCGTGACGCCTCGTCGTCCTCCACCGGGACAACCTCGCAAAACGCCCGGACGATCTCGCCATGCCGTCGCCGAACCCGAGACGGCGCCTCCGGATAGTGGTGCGGGCAAATCGGTCGCAGAGCAGGAGGAAGAGAGGATGGAAGGGGTCGTGATGAGTAGTCCGAGAAAGGCGAGGACGTCGACGTCGACGTCGACATCGGCGGCGAAGGATTTGAAGGGAAAGGGACCGATGCTGAACGGCGATGCTGAGGAGGACGACGAGGAGGAGGACCCCCTTGCGCTCATCAGCCCGAAGAAGCTCGACCTAGGCGTCGCTTCGACTCGACCAAAGACGCCATCTGCCAGTACTCGACCGACTCGGATAGCTCGACCCGCACGGCCGCTCTCGGCGCTTGCAGATAACCGAATCGTGGACCGGATCGGCAGCACGTCTTCTTCTTCCATCACGAGGTCGTCAACTCGCGCTGGCAGTGCAGCGGCGGCGGCGACGACGAACGCGCTCGGGATGGCTCGCTCCAAGGCTGCCAAGGACCTGAACGTCGTCCTTGAGACGCATGCGACGGGGACAATCACCACCACAGGGACGGGTGCAGCAGGCGCACAAGGGCGGTACTCGCTCCGCAACGGGCGGACCACCTCCGCAAACGGCAATGTCACGTCGTCGTCGCAACACCCACCCAACAGTCCGAGTAAACTCCCGCAGCCGCCGAATCGAGTCCTCGGGAAACGAGACGCCGTCGCGACCCGACCGACGTCGGCTTCGTCTTCTTCTTCGGCGACGACTCCGCCCGCCGACCTCGGACCCGGCTTCGATCCGGCCGCTGTGGTCGCTGCCACCAGCGGTGGCAAGATTGTCGGAGGCCGGAACGTCCGGCGGCGACGGAGCAGCATGGGCGGGCACGAGACCGTCAATGCCGGCTGAGTTCTTTCTCTCTCTCTTCCTTGGTCGGCCCGGGTTTCTTTTCTTCCTTCCAAGACTCTCGCTCTCTATAACGTTTAATCAGTAGATCTGTCCTTTCTCCGTCCCTATACCCGGATATATGACTGCCACATTAATATTTTGGAATACGATCTTGTAGCTCCCCCATTTTTGCCGCTCTCTCTCTCTTTCAGGTCGTGCTTCAAGACACATCCGAAACAAAATGGAAGGTTGCAGACAGAGGTAGTACAAGCACACTTCTTGTTGGTGAGCTTGAGGAGTATCGGTCGAGCGGAGGATTTGGTGCGGGTGAACGTGGTTGCTGACAGCACGGGCACTAGGAGTGTAGAGTGCCCGCCTGAAGGTGTTGTGAAGAGCAGCACTGAATACTACAGTGTGCACTGACCGGCCATGTGGAGTGGTTATATCGACATGGTATGCCGTCTCTTGGGGGACCGCCGCTGGATGGGGATTGCGCCGCCACTCTCCGTGCGAGTCAACGGGCAACCAGATAGACCACTCCTCTTGCATATCCGGATACGCTTTTGTATTCCAGCCAATGTGAGCTCAAACCTGGCAAAGCTCAGCATGGACTCTGTGAAAGGTTACCTGCGCACCTTTTCGAGCATCCCAGACAAAAGCGCCCCTGTGATCACGGTCGTAGCCGCCGTCCTTCCATTTATTCCACTCGTGCAACATGGGGGCCTGCTGTATGGGATCAATGAAAACCAGGGGACCGGGGCCAGCCACAGCCGTGTCCAGCTGGGCAGAGCGAAGTCCCCCGTATGGCACAGCAGTCCAAAGCTCGTTTATAAAGTGAACAGGCTGCATCAGGGCAGGGAACTCCCAGCGATAGCGAGTACCGTCTTTGATACCTTGTATCAGTAAGGAGTTACCCCCAAAAAAAGACCTCAGCTAGGTAGGTGGGAAAACAAACGCACATTCTTGCTGTTCTGCCCGCATGTTTTCGCGCAAAACTGGCACCGCATAGATCTCTTGACTGTATGTTCCATACATACGGCCTATTTCATTCCCAAACCAGCTCAGGAAGAGCTTAGTAGCGTCAAGGAGGCCTTGCCTGCAAGCAATGCCGTAGAACTAGAAACACTCGAACAAACCCGTCCCGGTCAGCGTTGCAAAGGCACCCAGATTTGCAGACAGCGGGAACCCGTACCTGTCGAGCGTGCGGCCAGTCAACCTGACCGGGCAAATTCAGCTTTGAAAAAATCTCCTTCTGGTAAAGTACGACCCAAGGCATGACTGCGCCACGCGGGGATGGTGAGTTAGCATCACGGGTATCTTGCACACTCTCAAATTGGGTACCAGTTTGGCAGGGGACACTGACATGGAAGTGAACGATGTGGTGCCTGGACCCTAGAGTGTCGATGAGTCAATAAGACGGTTGCGAGTGTGGGATCAATGTGAGGGAACTCGGGTATGTGATCTGCAGGTCCAAGAGGGGCGAGCTGTCAATCTGCACTTTGCTCCTCTGCGGAGAGCTGGGTTGCAAAAGCACCAAGTTCCACCGGGTGTCCTTGTTGCACCGAGTTAGGACTCAGCGGCAGCCTCCATTGTTCGCTTGTCGTTGTGATTCCTGGTAAGGTGTGTTGCTGTTTTCACAGTGCTCGTCCGAAAGCTTCATGGAGTGCACTTGTGAATACCACAGTATGCTGCCATGTAGCATGCGGTGTGCACACCTGCACACGGTAAGGCATCTCCTGCGGAAGTATCTGAGGATTGGGATTGCTCTGCCAGCTCCGGTCCGAATCGAGTGGCAACCAGATACACCATCTAGCGGGATTGCCTTGCGTCACTGCAAATGTAGTCAAAGATGAGTACAGCACTTGGAAAGCTGCCTTTAGAAACCAGGATCTGCGCTCACCTCTGCGGGAATCCCAAACAAAAGCTCTGGCATGAAGGTCGAATCGTCCTTTCATCCATGCCTTGTATGCCCGGACCCTGGGGCTGTTCTGTATATCCAAAGAAGCATCTTGGAAGTTATTCAAGCGCCCAGGACCGGCTACTGCTGTCTGCGGCTGAGCAAGGCCAGGTGGCGTGTCTGGCACTGCAACCCACAGCTCCATGCTGTTGTCAAAGGCGACAGGCTGCATTATGGCAGGGAATTCCCACCTGAAATCGGTCCCGTCTGTGAGAAAATATGTTAGCAACCCATAAAAGCGGGAACAAGATGTTCGCACATAACAAGTGGTGCAGAAACACACATTTCGCTTTTTCTGCCGGTGTGTTCCTGCGCAGAACTGGCGCAGCCAAGACCTCTTTTGCGTATCCTTCATGGTGTGGACCCTTTATCTGCTTTGTGAACCACCCCAGGAAACGCTGGGTAGCATCAAGTAGACCCTGCTGGCTAGCAATGTGGTAGGCCTGGCAAAGGTTCAGCAGTCTCTGGTCAGTGAAAAAGGTCACAAGTACTACTCTAGTACCCTGGAATTGCTTTCAAATGCACACCTGTTCAGCAACTGGCCCGGCGACTTTTCTGGGCAGGTTTAACCTTGCAATCTCCTGGCGGTAGGAAAGACACAAGGGAGAACCTTCGTAGGCATAGTCGAGGGGTAGACGAGGGGGAGAGGGTAAGTACACTGTGTGCATACGTGGGTGGTCAATACTGTAGTCACATGGTGTAGCCACTGCTGCATTTGTGTCATGCACGCACGAGGCTCTACGGGGCCCGTTCCTCCGTTCCACGCCTCATGCGAATGCTGCCGGTATGGCGCTGCCGCCTGCAGCTGAGTGGGATTAGGCAAGGTCAGATGATGCCTGTCCATGTCAGCTCCCACTGGAGGTATGTGAGGACGGTGTGTATTGTAGCTAGACATGAGTTGATGAAGAAAGAAAGAGGGGCACTTCGCGGTCAGCCTCCTTGCGACTTGCGCCGCACGACCCTCCTTGTGACGCCTCCGCGGACAACCCGAACCGACGAATCACACGCTTGCGTCTGGCTGCAGATCAAAATTCGAGGGAGCGACCGCCTGACTGCTCGGAGATTAGAGGCACAACACTGTCTGGCGTGCATGGCCTGGCGGCCTGGCGAGAAAGATGTTGATCGACTTTCTCGGTCGGAATCGAGCACCACTTCCACCCTTACTGCTGTGGAGAATTTATGCGCAAAGGCCTTGCATCTTGAGTGTGAGTTTACACATTGCGCTGTTCCACCTTCACAGCATTGCACAAGTGGTAGGCGAATAACCGCAAGTTGAGCGAGTACTGTACAAAACAGGAAAAAATGGCAAAAGGCAGATATCCAATCTGAAAACTAGTATGCCTGCGGCAGCAAGATACACCTCAGTGGTGATACAGCGCCCTGAGAGCAGGGACATTGCGGGCGGTTGGACCGTACACAAGGTTGTGATTGAACTCCCACTTGGCCCTTTCGAACGCTTGATGCAGGGCAACACTGAAGACAACTCTATGTGTCTGTGATTGACCCCAGTTACTGCGGCTTGTAACCCGATACACCATCTTCTGGGGTACTGCCAGCGGATCAGGATTGTAACGCCAGCTTTCCATGTTTGGATTAAGGAGTTCCCATCTTGCCCAGGGTACTGGGGAGTTTGGCCACACTGGAAAAGGATCATGTGAAGAAAGACAGAGATCGAAAAGGCTGAAACAAGCTCGTTGACATGCACCTTTCTGAGAATCCCACACGAAACTGTGTCCAAACACGTCCAGATCTCCAACAGCCCATAGCCGGTAGTTGTGCAGGAGTGCACTGCCAGCTGGATAGTCGGACTGTAATGGCCCTGGTCCTGCTGCAACAAAATCGCTTGGCGTAGGGGCCGGTAGGCATGTCCACTGCCCGTGGTGAAAGGTGATTGGGTGCGTTAAGCCTGGCAATTCCCAGTGCTCTGTATGACCACCAACTAGGGCTGACTTGCAGTCAGCGCAGGAATTCAATCAGTTGCTGTGAACGGAACGCAGAGACGTACATTGTTCCTGTTCGCCTTCAAGCTGAACTGGGACCAGGAGGAGACCCTTCAGAAAGTTGTCATCTGGCTGACCAAGCATCGAGTTGGTCAACCAATACCAGAACATGTGAATAGCGGTAGATAGTCTGTATTGCTTGGCAAGTTGAAAGCGCTGGAGAGTGTGTAACTCAGCGCACAAGGAAAGGAAAATGTTTTGACAGGCTGATGCGCACCTCGTGAGCTATCCGCCAGTCAGTCTGACCCCTCAGGTGCAACACATCTACCTCTGCTTGATAGAGCTCGGAGAAAGCGACCAACTCTGTCAATCACGGCTTGTCAGCTTTGCTCTGAAACAGGATCTTTTTGCTCATGCCGCACGCGGATCTGGGTGTTCCGGAAGAGGCTCGGGGGGAATGACTGCAGTAAAGAGCCAAAATTCAGTACAGTGCCTTACACCCGAAAACAGAGGGAGTGAAGTCACGAACGAGGTTGCCAAGGGCGTGACGGCGGCCGAAGTCGCCCGTCGGACATGTTTTGCGGCGAGGCGGGTTCCCTACAGCGGATGGCAGCGTTCAAGCTCGAGGCAGTTGAGCTTTCAGGCGGTCAAGCTTAGGCTGTCGTGGCGAGAGCAGAGTCGAGCATTGGTCGAGCGTCTCGCTTATTCACGCCAAGCGTATCGAGTCAAAGTCAAAGCACGGGTAAGAAGGGGAGCGTTCCGCGGACAAGCCGGGTCGGCACGAACTCGTGGCTCGCACGTGGCGAGGTCCCGAGCGTGGCCGCCGTGGAGACGGGCTATTCTTAACGAGCTTGGCAAAGCCGTTTCAGCCGAAAAGCGCCGCCACCCTTTCCGTTGGTGGAAGAGCAGGCCGGCAGCAGAATCGAGCGATTTGTGGGGCGCAGAGTATAGGGAGACTGCGTGATACTGCCATCTGCGAAGAGTCTGCACACGCGGCTCGAAAGTAGGAAGGGTAGAAACAAGTAACGTCGGGCTCTGCGAGACGGCCAGCCTCGGTCAACCTCGGTCAAAAAAACTTCTCCTGCACGATCCTGCCGCTTCCCTGCCCAAGTCTCGATGTTTTGGAGCCTAGAGTTGTAAGCACAACGTATTGTGTACTATACTCTCTCTGGCCTGCGGTGTGTCATAAGCACTTTTTGTTCACAAGGTGCCTTGTTCGCAAAAACATTCGTACCCTGCCTGCGGACCGATCACTCTAAATAGCCCATATGTCAATTGCAGGAATTATAAGTTGGAAGACATGGAAGAGACTATAGCTCATCAACGAGTCCCCGAGCCTTGAAATTGTGCGGTTGGAGTAACTCGGTTTTGCGAATTCCGCGCAGTCGGCTCGCGCGCCAGGCGCCTCCGGGCTCGCAAGCATGCTCGATGCAGCGCAATGCTGAAGACAACCGTATGTACGGTTGATTCTCTGGAGGTGCCGAGGATGACGTTAAAGGCTACTCTCTGAGGAACCGCATTCGGGTTCGGGTTTCGTATCCAGCTTGTGTCGCGGTCGAGCAGCTTCCATCTGCACCAAGTATCTGTGGGGGGCACTAACAAAGCTAGGGTGCAGGGGGTAAGCGGTACAGAGAGCGGAGTGTGCAACTCTGAGCGCAGTGGAATGGGGAAGAAGAAGAAGAAGAAAAAAGCGAGAGAAAACGGAGAGGAGGGTCGGCTTACCGGTGCGAGAATCCCATACGAAAGGTTGCCGGCTTTGATTGTGCTCCCCTCGTGCCCAAGAACGATACTTCCTTCGCGAGAATGCCCGTAGAGCTGGGTCTGGGTCGAACGAGCCCACTAGTCCGGGCCCGACCATGTAATGCTGCTGTTGTTGATCATCGGGAGTTGCGTCTCGTGTGAGGACCCATTTACCATTGATGAACTGGACGGGTCGCATCAGTCCTGGAAATTCCCATCGGTACTGCGTGAGGTCTGTCAGGAAAAAAAGGCCTCGAGTTATAAGTCATTTATGAAGAAGGGCCAAAAGAGAAGAGGACTCAACACGCTTCTTCCTCCTGCTCCGTGTTCCTGATGATAACCGGCACGTCTAGAATATCCTGTGGGATCTCTGTGGCCTTTCTTCCCGGGAGAAGGACTTGCTCGATGAACCAGCAACGAAAAAGCTTGACAGCCTCGACTAGGCCTTGCCGCTGCGCGTGGAGGTGCAACTTTCGAAGCCCAAATGTCAGGTCAGAGTTTAGAAATACAGACAAGAAGCGGAGCCAAGTCAACGCACTTGACAAGCGAGGCGCGCGTCGACTCGACGGGGCAGTGTCAGATCCGCGACTTTTTCTTCATAAAGCCTCGACAGGTCCGGTACTGTTCGGTGCAGCGTAAACGGGAGCTGTCGAGAGTAAAGGTCCACCGAAAATATGTCGACGCACCCTGCACGCCCCGCGCGGTTCCTCCATCAGGCGCGAGAGGTTCGTCTGCTGAAGCAGCACGGCTGCCATTGAAAAAAGGGCGCATCGGCAACGAAAGAACATACTCTGTCGACGAGAGGCGGTAAGGAGCAGGTCAGTGCCTTTGATTCCGTGGAGGCCAGGGCATGGCGTGCTCCCGGCTAGAGAGGCCCGAGCGTACGAGGTTGGATAGGCGGCGACGCAGCATCGGGACAAGTTCGGCCGTCGTCGTCGTTGTGGCGTACGCGCGATTCATGCGCGTGGAGGTTCTCAGACATGGGTGACTGGCGTAAGGGAGGAACGTTGAAAGTCGGTAGAGGAGCATGTCGAGCGCACGAACTGGGGTCCCGGTCATGACGTGCGAGGTCCGCGGACAAGCCGGACGGGTCGTATTGCCTCGGTACTCGAGACTTGGGTTCGGTCAGCTGAATGCCTTGTTGCTCTTTCTTTTCGGGGCGACCGTACAGGCGAAGTTGGTCTCGGACGAGCGTGCGACGCCCGGCAATCGATTTCAAGAAAGCGAACGCAAAAGCAAGAGTCGGCTGATTCCGTCGACCGTTTCTCTTTGCGATTTAAGCCAGCTCCACGATCCAAAGTACTTGGCGCCGGCATCCGAAATCGAAGTCGCGTGCGCTAAGCGGATGTGCATGGAGACGAGCGACATGTGAGGCGAGTCGGGAGTCCAGCAACTGTGAGGAAGAGCTGTCGGACGCCGGTCGGTGTAGCGGTCGAGAGTTGCACTGCATGACTCGAGCGGTGTACATCTAGCAAAGAATCTGGACAGCCTTGATCGAGCGCGAGGGAGTTGGACTCGGCTGACGAGGGCAGCCGCGCCGGGGCAAGGGAGAGGCGCGAGAGCGGCGTCGAGAGGCAGCCTGCAAAGTGCACGAGCTTTCGTTTGGATGCACTCGGAATAGGTCGATGGGTTATATTTAGAGCCTCGCATCGGCAGGGCCGAAGGTGAACGAGACAAAGTTGAACAAGTCGCGAGACGAGCTCCCCTCTCTGCTGCCGGCACGCCTCGAGGAGACAGGCGAGCATGTATCGACAGTCTGCGGATTCAGAGATCCCGCTGCACCAGTACTCGTCAGTCCCTGCTCCTCATCCCATGGCGGTGTGTGCTCTCTCCGATCCCAGGGGTCGCCGTCGCCGAGCCGAGCCTTCGCCTGGCTCACCCAGGCCACGGGAGACGCGTTGCGAGTGGCAGAGACGCGTAACTGACCACGCGTAACCTCCTCAACTCACTCCGCCGCCGTCTACAACCCGACGCCGCCCTCACCTCTTCCCCAACCCCGCAGACAAGCGCCGGGACA
The DNA here is from genome assembly GCA_023628275.1 of Rhodotorula sp. M30-05A-2. Lineage (NCBI taxonomy): Eukaryota > Fungi > Basidiomycota > Microbotryomycetes > Sporidiobolales > Sporidiobolaceae > Rhodotorula > Rhodotorula sp. M30-05A-2. Next base: position 137,609 of record JAMALC010000008.1, on the reverse strand, counting down.
CGAGAGCTATGCCGACCTCCCCAACAAGCAGACCCAGTACCCGGCTGGCTCCAACGGCGTAAAGGGCGGACGAGCAGGTGCTGCAGGCGGCCGTGGGCGCAAAAAGTGGCCGTGGGTCGTCGGCGCCCTCGTCCTCGTCGCCATCATCCTCGGAGCCGTCCTCGGAGGCGTGTTGGGTTCCCGCGCCGCCAACAACGACAACAACAAGAACAACAGCGCCTCGGGTGGCAATGCCAACGCCGCCGCAGGCGCAGGCACTTCGGGCGCCCAGGACCCGGCGACTCGCACCAAGGGCAGCGGCAACGAGGCTGTCGTCCCGACCGCCACTGACGCGTACGGCAACCCGCTCTATCCGACCACGACCGGCAGCGCCGTCATCGCTCAACCGACCGTCGTCTCGAACGCCGCCCTGCAGTGCCCCGCCGAGGACACGTCCGGCCTCTCGCTCTCGAACCCGAAAACGTCGCACCCGTTGCTGATCGCGACCGAGACCCGGTGGAACTGCCTGCCGTCCTTGATCGCCGCCGACAGCTACATGTCGTACTGGAACGACACGGTCTTCCTGAACGCGTCCCGCTTTGCCGACATGGACCCCGTCGCGTACGTCGAAGACGGCGGCCTGTCCGGATCGGGCGTCCTCGACCCGGCCCGCGAGGTCCAACTCCGGATCAAGCACTGGGCGTATGCCTACAAGCTCTCGAACGACACCAAGTGGGTCGACCGCACGTGGCAAGAACTCCAGGTCGCGTCGGGCAACACGTCGACCGCGTTTGGCCAGTCGAACCCGAACGGCGACATCTGGAACTGCCAGTCTCACTTCCTCGACTGTGCCGAGTTTACCGAGGCGTTCGCGCTCGCGTACGACTGGATGTACGAGGCCTGGACTGCCGAGCAGCGCACCGCCATCATGTGGTCCATCCTCAACCAGGGTCTCAGCTACGGCCTGAACGTCTTTGAAGCGCCGACCGGCGCCGGCGCGTCGTACCAGTGGTGGTCTTCGGTCGATGGCAACTGGAACTGCGTCTGCAACAAGGGCATGACGATGGGCGCCCTCGCCATCATCAACGAGGACCCGACCGACCGCGCCAAGTCGCTGCTCGGGTACACGGTCCCGAACGCGAACGCGCACTGCGCCTTCTCCCCGACTCCGGACGGCACCTGGTCCGAGACGGCCAACTACTGGTACTTTGGCACCTACTCGCACGTCGAGATGGCCGCGTCCCTCTTGTCGGCGACCGGATCGACGCAGAACCTCCTCGATGGGAACCCGGGCATGAAACTGTCGGCGATGTACCACATGTACGTGACCGGGTTGCAAGGGTTGTTCAACTATGGCGACGCCGGCCCCAACAAGTACACGGCCACCGCCAACGGCTTGATGTTCTACGGTCAGCAGTATGGTGCGTTTTCGCAGTCTCTCCTCGGGATTGCTCTCTTTCGTCAATCTGATCGAAAACACGGCGACTGACCAATACCTCGCGGACGCTCCGCACGCACAGACATGCCTCAGTACACGCTGTTCCAGCGCGACCGCGGCGACGCTCCCGAGCCGATGTCGCTCCTGTACTACAACCCGGCCGTGTCGGGCCAGTTCTGGGACGGCCTCGCGCTCGACCGCCACTTCTCCAACACGACCGACGCGTGGTTCTCGGGTCGCATGTCGTGGACGAACCAGGAAGGGACCTACATCGCTATGAAGGCCGGCGCGCTGACGGGCCACCAGACGCACGGAGACCTCGACGCGGGCGACTTTGTCATAGACGCGATCGGTCAGCGGTGGGCGGGCGAACTCGGCTCGGGCGACTACCTCTCCAAGTGCGTGTTCCTCTTTCTCTCGCGCTTCCCTTTCTCGAGTACACGAACTGACTCGCGCGCAAAACGCCGAACGTGCCAAAACAATAGCGGCTACTTCTCGTCCGAGGCTCAGAACTCGCCCCGCTGGTTGTACTACCGCAAGCGCACCGAGGGCCAGAACACGTTCACGATCAACAACGACGACCAGGTCGTGACGGGCGTTCCGACGACCAAGTTCGAGTCGACGGGAGAAGCGCAAGACGCGCTCGATTATGCCCCGGCCAACTCGTCGACGGTGTACTTTACGACCGACCTCTCGGAGATGTACAACTCGACGACGGTGAGCCCGCGGCGTTTGGTTTTCTGCCTCTTTTCTCCTCGAATGGTTTTTTGCTGACTCGCGATGTCGAAACTCGCCCAGTCTGCCAAGCGCGGTATTCGCTACCTCAACGGCCGTCGTCAGATCCTTCTCCGCGACGAGATCAACACGTCGGGCGAGATTCAGTGGTGAGTTCGCCAGAGTTCGCTTTCTTCCACGGCCTGGCGAGTAGGAAGTTAACAGACTGTTTTGCCGCTGCGACAGGCGCATGCACACGAACGCGACCGTCACGCTCTCGAACAACGGCGCGACGGCGACGCTCAACCTCGGCGGCGAGCAACTGATCGCGACGATCCGGTCCCCTTCGGGCGCGGCGTTCACGACGCAGACGCCGGCGGCGCGGCTCGACTCGGACCCGACGACGACGGTGTACAACGGCGAGACGGTCACGGCGAGTGCGGACCAGCCGAACCCGGGCGTGACGGTGTTGATGATTGATGTTGCGGCGGGAGACCAGACCATCGAGGTCCTGTTCAACGTGCGTTGCGCTCTTTCTCTACATCTTTGTTGCCCTCGTCGTTGCTAACCCACGATTGCTCCCCCCAACCCAACAGCCGCAATGGCCCGGCTGGTCCGAGTCGAGCTACGTCTCACCGCCGAGCGTCGCGCTCGACTCGTGGTCGCTCACCTCGCACGAGTAAACAATCCGCTCCTTGCTTCCTTCGCCCAAAGGACACTTGTCTCTCTGTCTCGCCATTCCGCCGCATCGCTCTCACGACAACGCTCTCCCTCCCGACTATACTCTCTCTTTCATTAACGAACGACTCCCCGGTTATTACACACCCTCTCTCGTACATGCATCGGTCTCGCATGACATCCATGAATTCCCTTCTCTCGGTATAGTAGCTACCTCCCTCTCACACACTCTCGTTTTCTTTTTGCCTGCATGGACACTATCTCTCTGTGCGTGACGCCGGGTCGGGGAGAGCAAGCAGTGCAGCCTGAAGTTGGCCTGAAGGAGAGCCGCAAGCGCGCTTAGCCGCGCTCCCTTCTCGCCTCAAAGGAAAGAAACGCCATTTCTCCGCCCGGACGGTCGAGGCGTCTAGGTGTGGGACATCGTCTTTACGTAGCGTTGATCTATTGAACGCCCGCTCCGGAGGCTGCAGACCGCCGACGGAGAGAATTGATGTCGGCGTTGTTATCAGCACGGCTCGCTGTCGATCAAACTTCACCCCGCATTTCTGCTTTGCAACTCGCAGCAGCCAGCTTGATCTAGACACGATACGTTGGTGCTACAGCATTGGACGCGGTACATGCCGGCGGTACGCTCGGGCGACAAGGACAAGGAAGCAAAGACGCGCAGTCGAGCCGGCTGCCTCACCTGTTCGCGCACTCTTTCGTCTCACCGTCCCAACCGGACTTATCGCTGACGCTCCGAGCACTCTGCCAGGTCGTTCGCGCCACAAAAAGTGCGACGAGACCCGCTTGGACGAGCACCGCGGCGCGTGCCGGCGCTGCTTTGTCGGCGCGTGGCAGTGCGAGTGGCCGACTCCGCCGGGCGAGAAACCGCTCAAGACGTTCGTTCGAGGCGTCAAGGCGAGCGGCGCAGACTCGGGGAAGCCGTCGAAGAAGGACCGCTTTGTCCCGCGCAGGTTGAGCAATGCCGGCTCGGAAACCCGCAGCGAGAATGAAGGAGGACGAGGAGGCGACGACGAACAGATGACGGGGGTGCGGTATACCGCCGCCGGTCCCGCTCCCGTTCAGCCGTACAGCAACACTGGCTTGGAAGCTGTCGCAGCCGGCTTCTCTTTGCCGGGGAACGACGCTTCCGCCGGCGACAGCTCGGGTCATGCCCTGCCCGATCGACCGGACCAACAGCCGCTCCCGAACGCATCTCTCCCCTTGCCCGACTTCTTGACCGGTCGCGTACCGCTCGAAACAATCCCGACGTCCCAGGACCTGCCCTTCCGACCCCCGCCGCTCACCACTCCGAACCCTTTCGCCGACCTCGACATTCTCGCGCCCGCTTCTTCCCTCTCGGCGTTCCTGCGTCCCAGCGTCGACACGAACGACCTGACCGATTTCTTCAACTCGCTCGATGCCGAAGCAGGCTTCTGGGACTCGCTCGGAGGAGGGTCGTCGTCCGCAAACGGGAGCGCCGGCGCGCCTTCGATCGCCGCCGAGTCGGGTCCGAGCCCCGATGCGGGCGCATCCTCTTCGGGTCTGACGCCGCATCCCAATGGCGTGTCGTTGTCGTCTTTTGCGACGATAATGACACCTTCGACGACGTCGAGCGCGCCGACGCTCCTGGCCTCCTCACGAGCGCACCTCGTTCCGAGCAATCAAGCCTTGTCGTCGCCGTCGCCCTCCTCGCACCCGTCGCCCGCTCCTTCTCACTCAACGTCGACGGAGCTTACCGCCGACAGCAAGACGACCACCCAGCAACAATCCTCTGTTATTCAGACTCTACCGGTCGCCATCGACGAAGAAGGGCCGCCGATGGTCGATCCCGTCGCCTGTGAGTATGAGGTGTCATGTCCGAAAGATGACCTCAGGCTGACCCGAGACGTTTCAAAAGACAACACCTTCAATCAAGGCTTCTTCCGCTCATTGCCGAAACCGGTCCGAGAAGTGGTCGTCCAGCGCGCTTACAACGCCGCCACCTCGTCCGAACTGAGTCGGAACGCAAGCATGGCCATGGTCATGCTGTACCGCCTCCGAATGCAACAGCAACAGCAGCAACAGGACCCCGCTTTCAACCCTTCTGATCTCGCGACCACGACCGAGCAACAAGCGCGCCTCCTCGCGCAGAGTAACCTCTATTTCCAGCGCGCGATCGAACACCTACAGGCGCCGATACCGCTCGAGGCCAAGATGGTGGCGGTACTCGATATGCAGGCGTACCAGTTTGATCAATACGGGGCGGCGGCTGCGAACGCCATCTTGCTCCTCGGCGAGTACTTTATCAACGAGGCGCTCGGTCCTCAGTGCGTTCGTGCTTTCCGTCCTCGTCGTCAATCGCGCAGACTGACGTAAATCTCTTCTTTTCGCACATTCGCCGAACAGACCCCTGCTGGACTTGTCGGCGATCCGGGATTCGGCAAACGTGCTCTTGACCGTCGTGGCCTGGTCCGACTGCATCCGCTGCATCTGCATCCCTCGCCGCCGTACCCTCTTTGCCTTCTCGAACCTCCCCGGCGAACCTGCGCACAACTCATCGTCGTCCGCCGTCGTCGACGACGTCACTTCACAACCGTACGACGTCAACGCGCATCAAGGGTTGCCGGTCGGGTTGATGCTCTGCGTCGCGGCGACCGCGAACCTCGCGTGCGAGATGGACGCGTTGCCGGATGAGGTGGTCCGGGTCAAGGCGCAGGGGATCGAGAACGCCGTGCGGGAATGGAAGCCGCCGCCGCCTGATGCGCAGGACCTCGCCGACTCGGCGGGCTACGTCGAAAAAGTGTCGACTTCGGAGATGTGGCGACATGTGCGTCCCTCTTCCTGGACGTTGACGGAACGGGAAAAAGTGCTGACGCTTGCACCTACAGGCCGTCATTGTCTTTTTGTACCAAGTCGTCCACCGCCATGGACCGCTCTCGAAGCCGATCCGAGACGCCGTGCAGCAGATCCTCCAGATCGGAGTCCGCATGCTGAACCACCACAGTCCGCGTCCTCCTCCTCCCGCGTCGTTGTCGTCATCGTCCTCGAGGGCGGTGTCTCCCCCCGGCGGCGCGCCGAGCGACACGAACCGCGCCGCATCAGCGCCTCCGTCGCCCTCGGTCGCATACGACGACTACTTGTCCGCCCCGGCGACTCGAGCCGTTCCGTGGTTCCTCGCCGGTACGTGCGCCATCCTCTCGGGCGACCGCGCTCTCTGTCGGAGGGGTCTCGAGGTGTGCGGGAAACAACAAGGGTACCGCGACAACGTCATGGCGCTTGAGCGACTGTGGAAGATTGTCGACGAGAGAGGGTGGGTGTTTGATTGGCGGGAAAAATTGCAGGAGGAGAAGCTCCTCGTGGGGTTCTTGTAGAGTGGTCACTTCGCTTTTGTTGCCATATCATAACAGTTCGAGCATGTCCGTATGCGTGCGTTTCAAGAATGTCTACAAGGGGAATGCGAGGGGAACAAGCGATTTGAAGGGGAGAGACGGAGCGAACCTGCTCTCAAGCGGAGAAGAGGAGGAGGAGGAGGGCCGCTGAAAGCCAAGTCGTAAGCCGGAAGGTGTAGCTGCACGAGAAGGTTTTGGTGTCAGTCGGGAGATACCCTCGCTATAGAAAAAAAGAGAAGTAGACTCACGGACGCAAACTCGAAGCGCCGCTGCTCAGCTGATTCGTCGCCGATGGATCGATTGCGCTCGCCGAGCTGGTCATGCTCGACGAAGATGACGAAGTGCGCGTGCTCGAGCTCGTCGAGGAGATCGAAGGGTGGGTGGTCGTCGTCGACAACGAGGCAAACGACGAGCTTTGGCATCAGGGGGAGACCATTAGTCACGCAAGTTTTCACAAACAGCGAAGAAACACATAAATGAGACATAGACTAGGGCTTGAACGCACTTCAGTTGCGTAGTGACCGATCCGGTCAAAGAGGAAGAGGGGCGGAGCGAGCTCGACGACATCAAGGAAGACATGACGGATCCGGAACTGGAACTGCCAGTCGTCGTCGTCAAGCTGCTGCGGCTGGCACTGCTTTCGGGCTGCGAGGAGGCGAACGAGGAAGGAGAAGAGGACAACGCCGAGGTCGAGGAGGCGACAGTCGCGCTTGAAGTCGGGACGGCGGACGAGGCGGGCAGGCTTTCCAAATTGCGAGTCAGGACCTGGCGTCTGTGCAACAGCTTCACCAGAGAGAGAGAGCGTGGGACGTACCAATCGTTGGAAGACCCGGATTGAACCGTGAACGGGTCCGAGTAACTGACGGCGCCCGTTCCATCCCTCACGCCAAGGCGGACCGTCGTGCCTTCATAGATTCAAGCATGTCAGTAGTCCAGTTTCGTGCCAGAGATATAGACGGCGCTCACCGGAGGGAACGTTGACGAGCCAGGACGCGACGCCCGATTGGTTCAGAGCTGGGAAAGTCTCGAGCGGTTCGGCGTCGGTGGCGAGTTGACCGTCCGCGCCGGCGGGGAGGACTGTTCGAGCCCTCACCAGTACATCAGTGATTTAGTCCGGTGGTCCGGACGTGATCCAGATTGGTCCGGTCCGGATACGATGCGAACAGAAAACAGGGGAACGAGCAGCCGAGAGAGACGACGACGACGCGACGCACCGGAGACGGTGTACGGACCGGACCCGCCGCCGACTTGAACCTGCGCCGGAGCGCACTGGACTAGTCCTAGGCCGGCGGACTGGCCATGGACGACGGGGATGGCGAGGCAAGCGAGGAGCGGAATGAACAGGGTGACGAAGGTGGCGAGGGCAAAGGACGACGAGAGCGGGGGCGACATGATGACGAGGGTTCGGATTGAGCGGATTCGGTGTCGTAGCGTAGAGATTCGACTCTCGAGAGAGATGCACGGAATGGGAAGAAGAAAAGAGGAGAGGGAGAGCCCGGACGCTGCTCAAGCCTTTTTTGCGCAGCAAAAGTGAGAGCGAGATGCGCGTGAAAAGGCCAAGTTCTTGTACTCGTGGAGATCGCAATTGAGGTCGGAATCATGCGTGTGGACAGAAGCTGGTCAAGGGCTACACAGAGAGAGAGAGAGAGAAAGGACGTCGGCGCAAGGAAGCGGTTGGAAGAGTAGGAGCGCCGCCAAAAAAAAAATAAGGGCAGAGGTTGGGTGTCTCTGGAAAAATGCAAAGGAAAAAGTGAGTTGGACAAAGGACTGTAGGGTGGGCGAAATTTTGCTTGGTGTCAGAGGGTGATTGCTGCTGCTGTTCCTCCGGAGAGAACAAAGGATCCGAAAAGAAACCCGGCGAGCTCACCTTGGTTGGCGTCTTCTCTCCTTGATAGTAGCGAGACCAGTTCCGAGGATTCAATCTCGCCGAACGAGACTCGACGGTTTCCTCCCTCCCCTTCCCCCCAACAGCGACTCTCTTTCTCAGACTCTCTCCTCCACTCAAGCGGACATGCCCTCATTGATCCGACTTGGTGGTCGCTCCAAGTGCCCCACCACTGCCACCACCACCGAACCTCCTCGGCGCTTCTCCTGCGACGATCCCACTGGCGCCTCCTCCCGAAGTGACCACGTCCGGACTCGCGGCCCTCCACGAGTACGAGTGCAAGTCGGAGCCCGGTCCTGTTCCCGCTCCGGGTCTGGTCGAGTCACCTCCATCGCTAGTGGTACTGTTGTTGGTGGTGGTACGGGTGCGGGTGGGCGAGGAAGGAGCGCCGTTGGCAGGGGCGTTGGGGGGAATGGAGGCGGCGAGTTGAGACGCGGCGGCGCGGCGATCGATCGATTGCCGAGTCCACGAAGCGGTACGATGATGACCCTGGCCTCCCGACTGAGTAGCCGGGGGACCCCCCGCCGCCGCCATCGCCGAACCCGAGACGGCACCCATCCCGGCGATCGACCGACTGCGCTGCTTGTTCTGCACGGCTTGGATGATCTGAGCCGAATCGGCCCCCGTGTAGGCATGAATGCACGGGGCGTAGGTTCCCGTTTCGCGCGGGGAAAGGGGAGCCGGTGGGTCTGCGATCAGGCGGAGAAAGGCGCGTTTGGCGGCGAAGGGTTCGGCAAAGACGACAAAGCACGAGGTGTCGTCTCGCCATTTCAGCTTGAAGCTGTCGGCGGGGGAGGCGGTCGGGACGCGGTCTGAGACGAGTTGGATCAAGTCTTTGGTCTTGAGGGCGGGGTTAAAGTTGGACAGGAGGAGGATCCGGGTCTGGTTCACGGTCGAGGTCGATGGGGACGGCATGAACGGTTGCGGTTGTTGGAACTGCGAGATGGACGAGACTGAGCTGGTCGAACCGTGCCTGGCGTGGTTCGGCACGGGCGTATGCGGCGGCGGGAGCGCGTTCATCCTGGTCGAGGTGGGGCAGCGGCGGGTAGTTACGAGCAACTGCGGGAGCGGTCGGGGTGACAGGTGTCAGCACAGGGCATAGCTGGCTCTGTTTAAGCTAGTGGCTCACCTCTTTATGGCCTCACGAGTCGTCACAGTCGGTGACCAGCAGAGGGAGCGCAACAAAGGCTGACGTGCCGTCATCCACTTTGAGCTGCTTCCGCGTCAAGCTGCGCCCGACGCGATGAAAATGGCAAATTCAGCCAATCAGAACAGAGCAGCAGCGCAGCAGCTTGGCAGCAGCTTCCGTTCAGGCAAAGTTGGGCGTTCACCGGTGAACTCTACGCTCAGTCAAAACAGGCGACCTTGACTACTTACGCCGCTTGTACGGACCTGGCCGATCCAGCCTAGTGCTCAAGTAACACTCGTCGAAACGCTCTCCCGGCGCTCTCGTTCTCCCTTCTCTCGGGTCCTCCTCGGCCGTCGCTCTCTCCTCGACCGCCGTGCTTGACATGCCATCACCGCGCGATATGAAGACCGGTCTGCACAGCCTACCCACCGAATTGTAGCAGCAGATCGTCTATTGCTGCGCTGAGCAGGACCGCTTGTTCGCCAGTGCTTTCGGAACCCTCCTCGGCGAAGACGTCCCGACTGATATGCAGCCGACACGCAACGACCCGCTCCACCGCACAATCAACAAGAACCAGTCTCTCGTCGCCCTCGCCGCCGTCTCGCGCGAGTGGAACGACCTCGTCGCGCCCGTCCTCTTCGAGGTCGGTCCCTCGCTTTGAGCAGAAAGTGTAAGTTCGCCGCTGATGAAGCGTAAAATCGCTCCAGGTGTTGCCGGTCAACAAGATCTCTTCGTTACATTTCGCGACAAGGGTCCTCCCGCGACGAGGGCATCACTTCGTCCGCTTGTGGGACCCCTCGATCCACAACGACACTACCGACGTGTTTGCCGGTCCCTCCTCGGCCCACTTCGACAACCTCATCCGCACCCTCCCGCACTTGCCGAACCTGACCGAGCTGCACACCTCCGACCTCATCGGCGACTTGCGAGCCGGATTGCGGCGCTCCCTCGACGAAGCGGAGCAGCTCGAACTCGGTCCCGACGCCGTCGAAGTGTACAACCGCATGTACCGAGAGCGAGAAAAGGCCATCTTGGGCTTGCTCGAGCGCGCCGAGTCGATCGTGTACCCGATGGCGGTCCCTCGAGACCTCTTGAGCTCGTTCGAGCGCATTAGCGGCGCCAACCTGACAACGCTCGAGGTGAACGTCTTGGCCAATGATCCCCAGTCGACCGTCGACTTTGCCGCCGTGTTGGACAAGTTCCCGAATCTCGAGTCGCTCACCGTCCACATCGAGACGTTTGATGATCACGGCGCCCTCAGCCCCATCCTCGGCGCTCCTGAGGATGATCCGGCAACCCTGCCTCGTCCGCCTCCCAGACTGCGCAACCTGGTCTTGACCGGGGATTCCCACCGCGCCCAATTCCCCGATTCCGACCCTTCCTCTGCCCCTCTCCTGCGCTTCGCGCACCAGTTCGCCCGAACGCTCCGAACGCTCGATCTCGACATTGGCTGCGCCGACTATGACCCCGACGGCGAGCGGGCCAGCAATACGTATCTCGACGACTATGTCCACGACTCGACCCCGCTCGCGTTCACGGAGCAGTTCCCTCACGTGAGGCAACTCGTCTTGCGCGACCTCGCGAGCGCATCCGCGACTCTCTTGGCCTCGATCGACTCGACCACATTCCCGGCGCTCAAGTCGTGCCTTTGTTATCCTCCCCCTGCTCCTGACAAAGGCAAGGGCAACTCCAGTCTCGATCTTGCCGACGGCGTCGCGTCTCGCATTCCCGGGTTCCAAGTCGACAAAGGCTTCCCCGCGTTCGAGTCGATCTCGCATCGCCTACTCGATTGGCACAACCGGCGCCGATCCGAACTACGCCCAGACCTGCACATCTACCGCCACACCGAGTCGACCTATCCCGAACCGGTGCGGTATCCTTACTCCAAGGAGGACCCGGCCGATCTGAGCGAACGGGTTCAGCGCACGCTCGAGCATCTGAACGAGTGGTTCCGGAACGCGCGCGACGCGCAGGACGCGGACACACTTGCGCAGATGCGAGACATGCTCGAGTCTATTGACGCGCGCAGGGCTGTCATCGACGCGTGGAAGGAAGGCGCGGGATCGGAGTCGAAGCTGGAGGGCGCGTAGGACCCGCATGTACGAGGACCTCTCCCTTTACTTGTTGGATTGAGCTTTCCTCTCTCGCGGGAGTCTTTGTTCCAAACTGACGGTTGTGTACAGATTTTGCGCACGCACGCACGCACGACATGCTTTCTTCGGCGGGGACTCTTCGCTGTGACCTTTGCTTTCGCCCGACACTCGCCTGCCAAAATCAAGGGCTCGTCCTCGAGTTCAGCCGCTGACGCTTTACATGCCAACGCTTGGAGGCGACATGAATTGCGAGGCTTTGAACCGCTGCTTTATCCGGCTGTTTCGCCCTTCACCTCCTTCTGCCGCCTCCCGCTCTTCGGACGCTTTCACGGATCACGACGCTGCGCAGCGTACAGCTACCTGCTACGACACTGGCTTGACGGCCAAAGCTGTCCCCGCCTTCCTGTAGCTGGGAACCTGTACGCCTCCGCCCGCCGTCGTCCTCGTCACATGTCGCCAACGAAGAGTCGCCACATGGATCAGACGCGGGTGCTGGTCTTGGTAATATGCTTTGTGAGCTCTTTGCTGTACTCGGTATGCCCCCTGAACCAGGCATAATGATGCTCAACTCGAGTTTTAGGCTCAAAGCGTCAAGCAAGCGCGGCTTCTCTTTCAAAGGGGCCCTCGCTCGCGACACACAAACGTGCTATAATCCACTCCTACAGCACCAGTTCTGAGCAACCTCCCGTCTACAGCTGTCTCCGCGGTTCGTGCGCGCACCGCTCCGCCACCCTCGCTGCTCAGCGCACACATCCGGGCTGCCTCGCTGTCGAGTCCGACCACCCGAACGCCGGCGACGAAAGCTCGAACAGCATAAGCATGCCATACTGTACAAGAGCCGTGCGGTGTAGTTCGACCTGGAAATGTGCTGTAGTAGACCTAATCCGCGCTCTGAATTGACTTGGATGACCACAATTTAATTTCCGGAGCTGGTTCCTGACTTTACAGGCAAGTCTTTCGGGGTCGGTGCGTACAGTTGGTAAGCTCGCGCCTGTACATACGACGAGATAGACTGTACAATAGCTGCCTACTAGTGGAAGGGAATTTTTGCACCAACATGACGATCGATTAGCGGCTCGTCGCGTCTAGCTCGTTCTCACCGCCTTACCGCCATTCAGCGATAATGAAGACTGCGCAGACCGGAATGCATAGCTTGCCGCCCGAGCTGAAGGAGCAAATCGCCCGTTGCTGCGCCGCGCAGGACGCCCTGCTCGCCTCCGCCCTGAAAAAGGTCATCCCGGAGAAGGCCCTCGTGTACCTGATCGACACGACGAGGTTTGCCGCGCTCAAGTCTTGCGTCTGCAACGATACGCCAGCCAACTGCGCCGGCGCACTTCCCGACTTTGATTACGCCCGCGACCGCATCCCCGGGCTCAAAGTCGCCACCGCATCCGTCGAAGTCGACTCGCTCACGCGGCATGTAGCCGACTGGATCCGCCAGCGCGACGCGGAACAGCCTCCAGAGCGGGCCGACTATCGTGAGAAACCGACCTGGCCTCAACCGCTCCAACACCCTCCCAAAAAAGCGGACCCGGTCGCGCTCAGCGAGCGACTCCGGCATACGGTCGAACACTTGAACGAGTGGTACCGCAACGCGTCGGACGCGCAAGACTCGGACGCGCTCGTGCAGATCCGAGAGGCGCTCGAGAGCGTCGACATACGCAAGACGGTAATGGAAGCGTGGGCGGGATCACCGGACTCGGGAAACGCGTAGAGTCGTGGGTGCGCCTTTCCTTTTCCCCTTTTCTTGTCTCTCTAGCCTGCTGACATCTGCGTGCTGGACTGTCTGCGCAGGCTGCGCAAGCATTTTTTCTTTCGAGAAGCTCCCAGTTCGGACGTTGTTTTTTCCGGGGCAATTCACCTGTCAATCCGGACATTCTTGCGCCTCGACCCAAGCTACAAGGCACGCTATCGCGCGCCATGCGGCTATGACGGTCTGAAGCGCTCGGAAGCGTCTAGAAGCTTTCGAATCCGCAAGGATATCCGGCTTGTCCGCGGGTTCGGCGGCGTCCGCGCGTCCGTGAGCTCGTGGCGCGCGGATTGTCCGAGGAGACGTTGCCAGCGTCGAGATAGCGTGCTTTTATGGCCTCGCCTCTCTCTCTCCTCTTTGCTACACTTGCGCTTGTGCTGCTCATCATGGAGCCACACCAGCTCACTCCGCAGGAGAGGCTCGACTTGTACGCGGCTTGGTACAGGATCCTGGTTCATAAGCTCCCCAGCCAAACTTCGCAAGGCGGCCTGATGCTAGAAGCTCCTATGGACCCCGGCCTACGTCTACTTGCAGAAAAGCTGTCCCCGCCACTGTCGCGGGAGCGCATCGCGCACTGGGATCCGGAACGGCTTGACAGCGTGTATGGCCACCTCTTTTCCCTCGCGAAAGAAGTCTTCCTCCAAAGGTTCAGCCCGACGGAGACAGCTGCGGCGAGGTCGTTGGTGCGTGCTTCCTCACCGCGTGAAACAAAGCCCAGCACAAAGTGCTGATGAAACTTTTCGTCATCACTATAGCTCAGAGAGATCTATCGTGACAATGTACTCTCGCTCTCTCGTCGCTGTGTTTTCCGGGTATGAATCGTGCTGACTTTCCCGCCCTGCACGCCAGCCTCAGCCAACAGACATTGTTCTTCAACATTCACCGATTTCCTACGGACGTCTGGAGCACCTCCTCCTTCAGCTTACAGGTCCCTGGCTCTGTGGTACTATACTGTCCCCATTTAATAACAGGCTGCGCGAGCCTCTTCAGGCTTGGCGGCAGAGCATCCTTGCAGCATTCACCAACCAGTACCTCGACCGATTGGATGAGAAACCGAAGCTCGCCCTCGCAGTGTTTTTCGAGTTCATACTCTTTGACACCGTTCAAGAACGTCTCGTCTCCCATGGTATAGCTATGGCCGCCAGCAGCTTATGCGTAAGACGACAAAGCTGATAGAAACTCTGAGAGATGAGTTCTTTCTGATTTGACGTGAAGGTTCTCTGCAGAAGGTCACCCCCGACTATGTTATGAGAAAGCTTGTACGCTGTGAGGATATCATCACTGGGGCTGCTCAGCATGCCCGCTGACCAATCGACCGCTTCGCAGGAAGAACCCCAACTCGACAATAATCGGCTCTTTATGGATCTTCGTTTCCCCGAGTTACCGCGCATTCCCGTGAGCTCGACTCCTTTTGTGGGACCCTTGCTCAATCCAGTCTTCAGCTGAAAATCTCTGTACTGCATAGATCTCTATCCCGACACCAGATCAGATGATGGACGACATTTTGGCGTCGGAACCTTCACATGTACACGCCGGACCGTCCGCTCCCGGTCCCTTGCATCACGGCTTCCGTCACAATCTGTTTACTGTCGGGAGAGTGAGTTCACTTAGCCGAACGCTCAAAAGATGGCCTGCCGCTGATTCCTGACATGTCGGATGTCCACGTGCGCTGCAGCTTTCTTCCCGATCCGCTAGCCCTATGGCTGTTGTTATACCGCGCGATGACAATCACTGGGAACCGCAGCAGGGCTCGTCTTGGCCACAGCAATCTCTCGGTTCCCCGTTCTCTGCCTTGGCTCGCCAGAGGTACCAAGACAACCGCGGCAACTGGTAGGCGCGGGCGGGACAAGCACCCAGATTGTCCGGATGGTAGCCAATACCTACCTGCCATCTGCGGCTCCAATGTAAAGGGGCTCAAGTTGTCTAAAGGGCCCACAAGCCGTCAATGCTCAACAAGAGTGAGAAGGTTCTCCTCCTACTCCGCCATTGCTGAAACGGTGACTGACCCATATACATGCACCTTTGATGAATGTAGCATGCTTTCACACTTGTAGGAGTTCATTCTGTGTTCAAAATTCTTTCCTCCTCATCCACTACGCAATGAACTTCAATGAGCCGTCCTGATCAAAAGCAAGCACCAGGTTACCAGCAGATATGCGCGACCGAGCTTATCTGCTACAGCGAGAGCAAGTAACAACAGACTGGTCCCTCGCAGGAACACTCAGCGGACGAGGTGCCGACGGGCTGGAAAGCTTTCTTGTAGCAAATCAGTCGACGTCAGCGGACACATTTTCTCTGGTGAAGCCGTCGCTGGCTGAAAGACGTCAGGCCGCTCTGCATCGGCAAGCTGGCGATCTAAATAAGCCGGAGCTCGAAACGCGAGCGCTCGGACCTCGTGACTTTTCGGCTGCCCGCGGACTTCGCCGGCATGTCGTGCTCGCGCTTTCTCGTTCTCTCTCTTTCCTCCTCCGCCACACCCACGACGGTTACCATGGAGTCAGCTGCTCTCAATGGGGACAAGCAGATGTACTCTGTGTGGTACCAGATCCTCCTTGAAAAGCTTTTGCGCCTTACGGCGGCGCGCGGTGACTTGATGCTGAACCCTTTCAGCGCCCATATTCGAACTTGTGCAAAAGAGCTTCCGGCGCACCTTTTGCCGCACCACATCCAAGACTGGAATAGGCAACGGCTCGATAAGGTTTTTGAGCAGCTCATCTCCCTCGCAAAAGAGGTCCTCTTTCGAAGATACGACGCCAGTGTCCAAACATACGACACAAGTGCTGAGTACGATAAATGGGTTAACTCGCTGGTGCGCAATGAGTTGCAGCTGTGTAGAGAACATAAGACGTTGACTATGACTCGATGGGCATGCAGCTCGGGGAGGTCTTTCAAGAGCGTGTTCAGTATCACCTGGTGAGTTTTCTTCCCTTGAAGAGAGAAGTGCCAATTGCAGACAGGCCACCCTGCTGTTGCATGACTGAGCTAGTCTCTTGTTTTTTCACGTGCGCAGCCGCCTCCGATTTCATTTCCACCCGCCAATCTTGTCGCGCCTATGTTTTTCTCACATGACCTCCTGAAACACCTTCTGTCTATCGTGACAGGAAGGTGGCTCTTTGGTGATGCCGAGTCTGAGCTCATCAACAGGATGAAGATCCCTCTGGCTACGTGGCACCAATGGGTTCAGGACACGTTCCATTGGGTGTACTTGGCCGGCTGTGGCCATGCGGCAACTTGCTCATTACTTTGACTTTGTACTCTTTGACACAGTTCAAAATGAGGTTGTCTTGGAAGATCCCATTGCTACAGCCAGACGCATATGTGTACGTACATCATCAAGTCTCGCGTCCTCGACCCAGCAGCCGCTGAACAGTGAATCTGCTTCGCAGAACATCAAACCGGAAGACATCATCAGAATCATTGTTGGTTTCACCATTTGCTATCCTGCTGGGGTGGAATTGCTGATTGGTGAATGTTGTCTCAGGAGGAACCCAGACCTGGTCTTGTTGATCCACGCTTGGTGGGCATCAAGCTTTCTCATCTACCAATCACTCCTGTGAAGTCAACTTTCTCTCGGACCAGGCTCTTTCTTCGACCCGTGTCCCGCTGACTCCATATATCTATAGACACCGGATCCAACTCCAATTCAAATGATGGATGAGATCCTTGGCGCGGCTGCGGTGCCCCGTCTGCATGAAGAACAAGGTGGCTGGCTGATGCCTGCCGGCCATCGTGACCACTTAGCTCTGCAGCAAGTATGTGGATTTTTGGGCAACTTACCTGTTTGAGCTGGTGCCTGACCCCTTTATGCACATCACAAGGGCAACAGCCACGTTCCGTTATTCAGCGGCGTCCATCCTTGCGTATAATTCAATATGAGCCTGCAGATGAGGGGCGTCAACATGCTCTTGCCCCGAAACCTCAAATCGCAACTCGGGTTGCCAGAGTATATGGAACCACGCGGAAAGACTGGGAACAAGCGCGGGGCGATGACTGAGGTGCTGTACAAGCAGAAGTGATTCTCCGCTGGGTGAGAAGGCTCTCCTCCGCTTCTTCCTCTCTCAAACTTCATGTGTCTAGCTTGGGAAGAACGGTCACTGACCTGTGTACAGTTGTCTTGCTCAGCTGTAGCTTGCTCGCGTTTCAATAATGTGCCCAGTGCTTTCTCTTTCTCTGATCCTGCCCCCATTCAGCCTCTTGGACCAGTTGAAACCAGTTTGTTGCCCTGTAGTCTCCAGAAAGCCCTGTGGCCAAGCTTGCCTGCGGCCGGTATTAGCAAGCGGGAAAGAGGACATTGGGCCCAGTCCGCCCGAGCGAAAAGCTGAACTACGCCGTTTGAAACGGCGAAACGCTCTTTCTTGTTGCGAACCGACGTACAACTTCTCGTCGGACGAGGGAGGCGGATTGCCTTCGGACTCGTGGCGTACGGTTGTCAAACATATGTATACTGGATCCTATCTCAGAGCGCTCTCAAACCGCCCGCACTCGAGCGCTTGGGCCCCATCTGCTTCTCCGGCTTGTCCGCGGAAGTGCATGCTTTTCCTTGTTTCTCGCCCGCGCTGACTTGCTTTCAGAGTTATCACCGCTACCATGGATCAGGCCCTACTCACCGGTCCTGAGCAGGTCACCATGTACTTTGCGTGGTACAAGATCCTGCTCGTAAAGCTCGAGCATCTGGCCGACCCCCGCGGCGAGTCGACTCTGGATCACACCAACACCCGACTCCGAAGCTATGCGGACCAGCTCTCTGCCACGTTGTCGCAGGGGCTCATCTCGGGCTGGGATGAGACTCGGCTCGAGACGGTGTATCAGGAACTCATCTACCTCGCGGAACAAAGCTTCTTCCGAAGATACGATGCGATTGTTCCGTACGACCACCTGCTTGACTCTTCGGTATGTGACTCGTCACTACTACGGGGATGCGTGTGACTGGCGCACCACGTTTGAGTTTGACCAAATTCCTGACCCGACACAGCTCGAGACGATCTTTGGCAAAAATCTTCAGACTCATGTTGTGAGTTTTTGTCCGCCAAACAAGGCGTCTGTCTGAGGTCCGGCAAGGGACTTCGTGGCTGTTGCACTTGTTGAGCTGAACGGCTGTCATATCTCGGCAGCAACGGCCAATCTCGCTCCCCAAAGGCAGTTTCCTTGCAACTTCGGAGCTTCCATGCAAGTTCCTGGAGCACCTTCTGTCCGTTGTCACAAACGAGTGGTTGTTTGGTGATACCAAGTCTGCACTGACTGCCACACTGGAAGCCCCTCTTGCGACTTGGCGCCAGAGCATCCTTGATGCGTTTAGTCAGCACTACCTTGACCACCTGGACGGCGCGCCAAAGTTCGCCCTTGATCATTTCTTTGAGTATGTGCTATTTGATACAGTCAAGCGTCAGGTTCTTGCAGGCGGCATAGCTGCTGCAGCCAGAAGCCTCTGCGTGCGTCCATGGAAGAACAAGAGCTTGGGTGCATCTCTTCTGACTCGATTTGCCTATGGTCAACAGCAAGTTACCCCACAGTGCATCGTCACAAACCTTGTCTGTCGAAGGCACGTTCCATCGGCTTTCGAGGCTGGCAGCTAACTTTCAACCTCCTCAGGAAGCAGGCAGATCCGACAAAAGTCCGGTCTTCCGGAACATCAAGTTCCCCGCTTTGCCAGCCATACCTGTGAGCATCTGGAAGAGCACTCTTCTTCACTTGCTACTCTACTCACGCTTTGATCCTATTCATGCCTAAACTCCCGCCCAGGATCAATTGGCGGCATGGATACCCCAGTCTCGACCTTGCTCGACCTTCGGCACAAACGAACCCGGACTGTGAGATATGCAGGACTAGCCGCTACCGGTCGACATTTGCAATTGAACTGCCTGACAGGCTTGTTTCCGCCCCATGACTTAGCGGACGGAACCGATTCGGACTAATTCCTGACTTGTTTGGGCGAACCGTTGTTCCCATTCTCAGTTGCCGTTTGTCAGTGACCGAGCTGACCAGCTCGTCTTCTTTCTTCTCCCTGGTAGGAGATGAATTTGTGCAAGTATAGGTTCTGTAACCCATGCGATAGTGATTCCATTTGGAACACGAAGTGTTTCCAGACTAGAGAGAAATGAGGCTTTAGCAGCGACCACTGGCCACGGAGCTCTCCGAGGGCCCAGCTATAGTACGACACAACAATTGCAAGGCTGTTCCGGAGTTGGAAAAAGCGCTGGCACCTCGCAAGAATGACGCGATCTCGGCTTGTCCGCGGACCCCGTATCTTTGACGATGAACAACCGCGCTCAGCTGTTCCTTTTCCTCTTCCTCCTCCCTCTAACCCCCCTGCACTTTCATTGCTCCCATGGCGTTACACCAGGCACCCACCAATGAGGAACAAATCTCGATGTGGAATATCTGGTATACAATTCTCCTCAAAGTGAAGTTGTCGAGGTTGGCTCCGATGCTCTGCGCCCCCATGTTAGACCATCACAACCGCCCAACTCTATCCTATCCGGACTGGCTTGCCAACGTTCTGTATCAGCCACCTGTCGTTGAGGGGTGGGACGCTTCCCAGCGGGAGCAGATGTACTCCGAGCTCATTTCCCTCCCGGAAAAGATCTTCTTTTCAAAATACGATACATTTAACCACTTCGGTCACCTACTTCAAGCCACGGTGCGTGACAAGTGACAAGTGCGCAGTCAAGACCAGGCACCAACACCGATCTGGCCTGGATCTGTCGTGCATGCAGCACAATACAATCCAGCACAAGGGTTTTCGGCATCTCGTTGTGAGTTTTCTGATTCGCCGCAAGTTTTTGCCCGTTTGAGCTTAACACTCACCTCTGGATGCAGCTACCACCGAGTCCGCATCAGTTCCTATCGACTCCTCTTGCCACATCTTGGGGGGCAGTGAACCTGTCGCAAGAGCTGCTCTCAAACCTTCTGGCCACCGTCACAGGGGACTGGCTAACTGGCCGGATGGTTTCCCGGCTGGTCGCTGCTATGCAACAGCCTCTTGCAGCTTGGCAGCAAACAATCCTCAACGCGTTCAGTGCCGATTACCTTGGCAGATTGACCGGCGTGCAAAAGCTCATTCTCGCTTATTACTTTGAATTCGTACTGTTTGACACTGTCAAGTATTGGGTCCTCACAGACGGTTTTGCTAAGGCTGCCACACATATCTAAGTGTCCGTGGATTCTTCAGCTTGTCCAGTTACCCTGCCCTGTGATGTGTCCGAGCTGACATGTGAAGCCAGTCTGAGGAAATACGCCAACGGAACGTCCGCTTCCACAGCCTCGGGGAGTTCCCGGAATTTCCAGCAGCTTTCGTAACTCCTTCGCTTGAGTTGGCAGTGCGCTCCACCTACCACTGAGTTGACCCCCCCTCTGATGCATAGGTACGAGCTCCCGCGCGAGAGATGATGCACAAAGTCCTTGAACACTTGGCGATCCGCCCATCACTCTTACTCCAGCATCAAGCGGCGGGAGGACCGTCGTCTGCCATTCCCCGCGGTCCAATGCGTCTACCACAAGTCATGCAGGCAGAAGTTCCACAGAGAGTAAGCTCGTCTTTGTGTCCAGCTTTTGCAGACCGAACCAGCTTCGACTGATGTCTCGACCACTTTGTGCCCCATCCATGAATCCTGCCTAGCCTGAGCTGCCACGTGCGGAAGACAGGAGGCCTGACGCGGTAGCTGACGCAAGAGCGGGTCCACATGGGCGGGTTCACTACTATGACCCGTTAGAGCGAGCGCTCGGTGGTGAGCCTCGAATGGCGACTCGGGTTGCCAAACGCTACGAAAGCGGCACGCGAGACTGGGAGCAATCGCGCGGCAGGCTCTAGCGCAGCTTGGACAAAGACAAGAGCCCACGGGGACCAGAATGTTCGCTCTGGTCCGGGAGGGCTCTGACCGCAATCAACCGCTAGCAAACGTAAAATGTCCATTTCCAACAAGTCCAAAGAGTGAGCACTCTCTTGTCATTCTCAAGCCGTGGCCGGCACATTGGGTTTCAGCTGCAAGGGTGTGGTGACTCACGAGTGGCTTGCCCAGGTATGGCTTCTTCTTCAACTCTTCCAAGCTCAGTTTCTCGTCGTTGCAAATTTCGTTTTTTTAAAGCTTTCCCTTTCTCCTCTGGATCACAGCGGCCTTGTGGAGCCCTCAATATCGCATACTGTAGTTGAAGAGAGAAAGCCCGGCGTGCGCAGCCCCTGCAGATTCTGCAGAAACGACTTCGAGTCTGAGGTGTTGCGCGTTGCGAGGTTTGAAGCGAAGAATCGAAATTCGGACTGGACGCGGACGTTTCGGAGCGTGGCGTGGAAGCGCCGATAAGAGAGAAGGAAAGCTTGAGCATGTACATTTGGGGCCTGCGAACGTTGCGAACAGAGACGCGTGCATGAAAATGATGAAACACTGGCAGGGCGAGAAAAAGGCTTTTCGGCCTCCGACATCCGACACGCGAACCTCGTTCGTGTTCCTCGCTGTGCTACTGCAGTGCATACCTACTGCGCGTACTTCTGGCGAAAAGAAAGACAAAAGCTCGGAAACAAAGTTTGTCACGCGGATTCGAGAAGAGGAGCGAGTCAGAACTGGGCGCTCGCTTTCCGCCGACTCTATAGCTTTCGTTTGCAGCAGTCAAGGCAAGCATGCTCGTGTTCCTGCTGGAGCAACTGCACGGCAGTCCAGCGCGCATCCCCGTCCCGCCGTGGCTCGTCCAGTCGGTCATCGCGCTCGCTGCCGTCATCGTCCTCGTCTCGCTCCTGTGGGACAATCACCGCCGTGCAACCAAGCGAGGAGCGATCCAGCTGCCCGTGTCGACTACCGCGAACGGCCATGCGCCCCTCCAAGACGCCGTCGACCGAGGAGGACTCGATCAGGAAAAGGACGTCGAACGGGATCCGGACTCGTTCTACCCGAAACTGAGGAAGCAAAAGGCGTTGACGACCGCAGTCACGACCGTGTTGGTGGCGCTCGAGCTGTTCAAGGTCGGGTGGGACGCGGCCGCCGTGGGTCCGAACGGATGGAGGGACTGGATCGAACGCATCTCCGTCGTCATCCCCTGGGTAAGTTGCAGACTACGGTGGAGGGAGACCGTCTGGCGAGATAAACTGGCGCGTGCCATGTAGGCGAATTACTGAACCCAATCCCTGCAGGCGGTCATTCTCGTGCTCTCGGTCACGTCGCTCGTGATCGAACACAACTCGTCCGTCGGCGCCATCGAGCAACACTGGCGCCTGACCGTCACTTCCTTCGTCCTCTCGGCCCTCGCCGTCTTTGTCTCGCTCGTACGACTCGTCCTCCCCCGCTCGGCGGGCCTGTCCATCCTTCCCTCCCCGCTCCTCTCGACGCCTGTTTACCGCGCCTCCCTCGCCCTCGTCATCACCGCCACGCTCCTCGAAATCGCCGTCTTTCTCTTGCTCGGATCGATCCCGCGATGCGCACCACTCGTCCACCCCATCACGGGCAAAGAGATCGTCGCGCAGCCGTCCTGCTCGCCGATTTCCTACATGCTCTTCATGTGGATCACGCCCGTCCTCAACCTCGCCTACCACGCCGACATCATCGGAGAAGACATGCTGCCGAGTTTGCCGGCGGCAGACCGAGCCAAGAATGGATGGGATCGGATTCGCGCGAGCGAACACCTGATGAACGAGGCGCCGAAGGGATGGAACGCTCTCTTGTGGCGCATCGTCGTCGTCAACAAGCGCCTCTTCATCTGGCGTGCGTCGCGATCCCACTGAAAGTCTGTGGTACACCGCGCCGCTGCGTGCTCACACTTGTCTTTTTTTTCTTGTTTTTGGCTTCGCCGCCGCACAGAAATTATCCTCTCGGCCATGAACGCGGTACTCTAGTCAGTGCTCCAGAGATCCCCTCTCCTCTTCAAACCGTAACTGACCAAGCCATACCTCCACAGCTACGCCCCGGCCTTCTTCCTTCAAAAACTCGTCCACTTCCTCGAGACGCGCAAGGAGCGTGCCGAGCAAGGCGACCTGAGCCTCCACTGGGGCTACGTCTACTGCCTCGGTTTGCTCGTCGGAAGCGTGTTGGAAACCCTCGTCAGCGGCCAACTTTGGTTCGGTAAGCTCAGCTACGCTCTTATTCTGTGAGCACGCGCGCAAGATAAAGCTCACGCTCGGCCCTCGCAGTCTCCAACTCGATGCTCTCGACTCGGATCCGAGTCCAACTCAACAGTCTCATCTTCAACAAGACGCTCCGGCGCAAGGACGTTTCGGGCGTTTCGAACGTCCGCACGCGCGCAAGCGCCGCGTCTTCCGAAGACCAGACCGACAGCGACGCGAGTTCCGACGACTCGGACGAGTCGGACGAGGCGGACTTGACCAAGCCGGCTGGGTTCAAGTCAAAGAACAGCGTTACGAACCTGTTTGCGATCGATTCGGAACGCGTTAGCGACTTCGTCACTTGGTCGAGCAGCCTGTACGACGCCCCGATCGAGATCCTCATCGGCACCATTTTCCTCTACAACTTGATCGGTTACGCCGCCCTGATCGGCATCTCGGTCGCCGTCTTTTTCTTGCCCCTCAACAACTGGGCCTCGAGGAATTTCACCGTCACGCAGGACAAGTTGATGGCGACGCGGGACCGGCGCGTCTCGCTCATGAACGAGGTGCTGAGCAGTATCCGGATGATCAAGTTTTATGCGTTCGAGCGCGCGTTCGAGCAGAGGATCTTGGCGGCGAGAGCGGACGAACTTGCCGCGTTGAGGTACAACTACTTCCTCGAGGTTAGCTTCCAGGGAATCTGGACCATCTCGCCCATCCTTGTGAGTCTCTCTGGTTCAACAAACCGTGTGTCCCCTGTGACAGAATGCCCGCGCTGACTCCCGTCCCGGTCTGCAGTGCGTCCTCGTCTCGTTCTGGGCTTACACCTCGCCGCTCCTGATGGATCAAGTCTTGACGCCCTCGACCGCCTTTGCCGCCCTCGCCGTCTGGAACGAGCTCCGCTTCGCCCTCAACGTCGTCCCCGACATTCTCCAATCCGCGTTGCAGTCGCTCGTCTCGCTCCGCCGGATGGAGGCCTACCTCCGCATGCCCGAGATCGACCACCTCCCGCCCGTGCACGCGTCCGAAGAGGACCAGCCGCCCTCGATCGACCCGCGCCCGGAGGATGAACCGCCCGTGCGGTTCGATCACGCGACGGTTACGTGGCCGAGTGATCAGACGGCGGCGGAGAAGCAGGCCGAGGCGGACGAGGACGGCGTCGAGCACGTCGTCAAGCCGTTCGAGTTGCAGGACTTGACGATCGAATTCCCCAAGAGCGAGTTGTCGCTCGTCTGCGGGCGACTCGGAAGCGGCAAGACGTTGCTCCTTCTGTCGCTCCTCGGCGAAGTCGACGTCCTCGCCGGCTCCGTCACGTGCCCTCGCTCGTCCCCCTCGGCGATTGCCCTCCCTTCCCTCGACTGGGACTCGTACCTGACCGACGACAACTGGATCGCCCCCTGCAACGTCGCCTTCGTGCCGCAGACGGCGTGGTTGCAGAACGCGTCGATCCGGAACAACATCTGCTTCGGGTTGCCGTTCCGTCCGGAGCGGTACCGAGCGACGCTCGAGGCGTGCAGCTTGTTGACGGACTTGGAGATTCTCGAGGATGGCGATCAGACCGAGATTGGCGAAAAGGTATGACCTGTGCTGACTTCGCTCCTGTTTCGATCGCTTCAGCCCAGCTGATCATGTCTTTCTCTCGCAGGGCATCAACTTGTCTGGGTGAGTCTTCATCGTTTTCAGCTGCAGATCTGGCTCGCGATCTCTGACGGCAATCTTCTCTTCCCACAGAGGCCAAAAAGCGCGTGTCTCGCTTGCGCGTGCCGTCTACTCTCGCGCTTCGCTTCTCCTCCTCGACGACATCCTCTCGGCCGTCGATGCGCATACCGCTGCCCACATTGTGAGCACATCAGCTTGAACGAGTGTCCATGGCGACGGAAGCTGACGAGCGGAATTCCTACAGTACGAAAAATGCCTCAAGGGTCCGTTGTTGGCGGGCCGAACTGTCATCTTGGTATCTCACCACGTTCAGATCACGGCGCCCGGTGCTGCTTTGGTCGTGAGTCGATTCTCGTTCTCCCTTGCGGAAAGAAAAGTCTGACAAGTGATGCATCGCAGGTCTCTCTCGTCAACGGCCGCATCGCCTTCCAAGGTACCGCGGCCGAGTTCTTCGAGTCCGACGGCTACAAGGCCATTGCCGGCGGCGACGACAAGGACGACGAGCCGGCCGCCGTGCAGGATCACAAGAAGCCGGTCGCGCAGCGCAAGGTCTCGAACCTGTCACCGGCTACGATCGCGGCCCTCAAGCCGAAATCCTTTGCCCAGGTCGCCGCTCAGCGCAACAACTCGACCATGAGCACGGCTTCGTCGACCGAGGTGACTTCGGCGAGTGAAGGCGGCGACGACGACTCTGACTCGGATCCGACCATCGATGGCGACGAGCTCAAGCTGCATGGCAAGCTTCTCGCTACTCCTCCCGAGGCCGAGAAGAAGCCGCGGAAGCTCGTCGAGGAGGAGGGACGCGCGGTCGGACGTGTTTCGGGCGCCGTGTGGAAGCTCTACCTCGGCATGATGGGCGGCATCTTTTTCTGGTTTTTCTTTGTCGTCATCTTTGCCGGCGCCAAGCTCTCCGACGTCGCACAAACTTGGTGGCTCGGCGTGTGGGCCGGAGCCTGTGAGTTTTCGTATCGGTTTCGCCGCCGTCGACGGAAAAGCTAACACCCTGCCGACGCCTGCCAGCCAACGACCCGGAGCAGGCTCACAGCACCAACTACTACCTGATCCTCTATGCGATCCTCTCCGTGACGGCGGTGGTGGTCGAGACGCTGCAGTGGTTCATTCTTTACAGCGGCACTTTGCAAGTGTCGAGCAAACTGCACGAGCGCCTCCTGCACGCCGTCCTGCGCGCGCCGCTCCGTTGGTTCGATAGTCAGGCGCTCGGGCGGATCGTCAACCGTTTCAGCAAGGTGCGTAGTGCCACTCTCGCAGCGCGTTTGTTCTCGCTGACCACTCCCCCGAATCAGGACCTCGAGGGCATCGACGCCGCGCTTCCGGACAACCTCGGCCGCTCGCTCATGTACTTCCTCGGCGTCATCACGACTCTCATTGTCGTCGCCTCGTCGGCACCGACTTTCTTGATCGGTTTCGCTGTCCTGTTCGTCGCCTACTACCACCACGCCAAGCTCTTTTCCCACTCAGCACGCGAGTTCCGCCGACTCGACTCGGTCTCTAAGAGTCCGCTCTTCAGTGTATACTCCGAGGCGGTTGCGGGCGTCGCCGTCATCCGCGCTTTCGGCAGCAGCGCGCGCTTCATGGCGTTGATGCTCGAGCGGGCGACGACCAATGTCACTTTCTACTGGTATCTTTGGTGAGTCTGGAACGTTTCTAAAGTTACTCTCGGATATTGTGCTGACGCTTGTCTCTTTGCAGGGGAACCAACGTACGTGCTGGGCGCGCACCGAGACAGTGAGACTCAGTAACTGACGAATCCGCCTCATCCCGCAGCGCTGGCTCTCGATGCGATTCTCGCTCCTTTCGGCCCTCGTTGTCGGCCTGACCGGCTACGTGCTGATTGCGGCTGGCGACAAGATGGACGCTGCCCTCGCGGGCTTCACGCTCACTTTCGCGCTCAATATCTCGAACGACATCCTCTTCCTCGTCCGCCGTTACACCTCTCTCGAACTGAGCATGGTCGGTGTCGAGCGGGTGAAAGAGTTCAGCGAGATCAAGCAGGAGGTGCGTACTGCCAGGACTGTTTTCGTCCGGGCACCAGTCTGACTTTCCCGGATGACCCTCGTCGACACAGGCTCCCGAGATTGTCGAGCCTCGACCGCCCGCACACTGGCCGCAAGGCCACATCGAGGTCAAGAAGCTGCGGATTCGCTACGCTCCCGAGCTCCCGGATGTCCTCCAGGACTTGACTTTCTCGATCAAGGCGGGCGAGAAGGTCGGCATTGTCGGCTCGACGGGCTGCGGCAAGAGTACCCTTGCCGCTTCCTTCTTCCGCTTTGTCGAAGCGCACTCGGGTTCGATCGTTATCGACGGGATCGATATCTCCAAGATTGGTCTGCTCGACTTGCGGTCGCGGTTGACCATCGTCCCGCAGGACCCAGGTGAGTGAGAGACCTCCGCTCGGACGGCGCGCTCAATGCGCGACTGCAGTCTTTCTGTTGACTGACCACTTGACTCGACAGTCATTCTGTCCGGCTCGCTCCGGTCTACGCTCGACATGTTCGAGCAGTACGACGACGCCGACATCTTTAACGCGCTCCGCCGCGTGCACTTAATTCGCGAGGAGGAGAACCCGAACGAGCAGGACGAGGGAGCGAACCGCTCGGTGTTCTGGAACCTCGACGCTGAGGTCGCAGAGGGCGTAAGTTGTTCCCGTGTATGCTGTGGTGGTGAGCTACGATGCTGACTTTTCTGGATCGCGCACACGCAGGGCTCGAACTTTTCGACGGGCCAGCGGCAGCTTCTGTGAGCTTTCCCTGCCCGACCCCGCTCCCCGTGCGCTTCCTTTCTGACCACGTATGTTCTACAGCTGCATGGCCCGTGCTTTGCTCAAGCGAAACAAGGTTTTGCTGCTCGACGAAGCGACGGCGTCGACTGATCACGGTGCGCCTGCGTGATCCCGGCCGGGCTTATCATGTCCTTTATCCCGCTGACAACCTTTTGCGCCCATGCAGAGACGGATGAGCTGTAAGTGATTGCGATTGTGCAGGTCATCGAATGGTCGGGCTCACCTCGTGTACCTTTCGCAGAATCACGGCAACGATCCGGAGCGAGTTCTCCGACTCGACTCTGCTGGTCATTGCGCACAGGCTGTGAGTCGTTCGTGCCCCCGTTTGTTCTCTGAGCTGAGCGCTACGCGGGTACTAACGGCCCCTTTCCGCCACCCGTGCAGTCGCACCATCATCGACTTTGACAAGGTCCTCCTGCTCGACAAGGGCCGTCTGATCGAGTACGAGTCTCCCGCCAAGCTGCTCGACGACCCTACAAGTCGGTTCTACGCGCTGTGCCGTGCGACTGGCAAGAAGGAGTTTGCGATCCTGAAGAAGATGAGCAAGGGCAAATCTCGTGTGACGCACAGGCCGAGAAAGGTGCGCTACTCTCCGTCCCTTTGCCCCCATCAAATCGTACTGATTCGCTTGCCTGTCTTTCGCGACAGCTCGTGCGCCGAGGGACGAGCAAGTTGGGCCCGGACCGAGACACGAAAGCGCAAAACGGCACGTCTGCCGCCTCAAAATGATCAAAACGCTACAGATAGACTTGGTCAAGCAGCTCTCGTGCAAATATATATCTCAGCTGCCGAACCGGAGAGTCAGCTATACGTGATCGCTGGCGGTCGGGTACTTGACTGGCGACGATTCCAAAGTTGCGAGTAGAAAGAGAAACGGAGCGATGCTCGAAGAACGGATTGATTCCGCTTTCACCGCGAGGGATACCCCGAGTTGTGCCCCGAGTATCGGATGTAGGGATTTGAGTCAATATATGCTCGGAAATACGCGGGGCGGGGCGTGAAAATTCGCACAAATCTCAGTTTCCGTCACGCAACAAAGGTCCGTGTCATGGGCGCCGACGGCGAACCGGTCCAGCTGTACATCTACGACTTGTCGAATGGCCTCGCGGCTATGTGGGGGCGGTCCCTGACCGGCCAGGACGTCGAGGGAATCTGGTGCGGCCTCTTTTACCTCACAGACCCTGCCGTCCGTCTCTCGTACGAAAGTGCTGAACGCTTTGCTTTCCGCAGGCATACTTCTCTTGTCCTTCACGGCATGGAAGTCTTCTTCGGACAGGGCGTATCGATCGTCTCGCCCCCCGGCACAACTCATGTTAGTTGCCTTCCCTCGCTCACCCAGCGTCGGAGATGCGCCAGTGACAGAGACAGGACAGGAAGCTAATCAAGCTGGTTCTGCAGCACGGAGTACCGAAAAAGAAGCTCTCTTGCGGCGTCACCCACCTGGACAAGGAAACTTTCCTCGAATACATCGACAACTTGCGCGAGACCTACAGGGCCGATGCTTACCATCTGCTCAGCTTCAACTGTGAGTCCTGCCGGATCCGCCACGACCCACCTTGACTTACAATTGAATCCTTCCGAACCCAGGCAACACTTTTACGAACGACGTCCTCGGCTTCCTGAACGGCTCGTCAATCCCAGCGTGTGAGCACTTTGTACATCTCGCCAGAATTATGCCCATGTTCACGCATATTCCGCGGCTACAGATATCCGGAACCAACCTTCGGAGATCATGTCGACCCCGTTTGGCCAGCAGATGCGCCCCATGATTGAACAGATGTTCGTCGGGCGGAGGACTCCCTCTGCGGGCGCGGCAGTCAACAATCTCATGCCGCAGCTCGGTTTGACGCCTCCCGCTACGCAGCCGGCGTCTCAGACACCAGCACCTGCACCTGCACCTCGCCTTGTTGACGATGCACCGAGCGTCGAGTCCGTCGCGTCGAACCTGCAAATCTGCACCTCGGCCGCCTCGCTCCGGACGCTCTTGTCCTCCTCGCCCGCGGTCGCCATCATGTTCACCTCACCTTCCTGCCCTCCCTGCAACGCCATCAAGCCCCACTTTGAGGCTCTGGCTCGGAAGCACGCCTCTCCTCGCGAACGGATCGATTTCGTCCTCGCGGAGACGCACGTCGGTGCCGGAGCCGAGGTCGCGCGCAGTGCCGAGTTTGGAGGACCGATCACCGCCACGCCGACGTTTGTCTTCTTCTCGCGAGGCAATCTCGTCGGCGAATGCAAGGGTGCGAATCGACAGGAACTCGAGACGCAGATCGGAATGCTCGCCTTGACGACCTATCCGCCTCATCCGCACACCAAGCTGTCTTTACCCGCTCTGGACAAGCTTGCGTCGAACCTGAACCCGATCACCTTCACCTCGTTCCCCTCGCTCGACATCCTCGGGCAGAAACTCGAGTCGTCGTTGCGGTCCTCGTCCCTCCAGCCCGAGACGATCGAAACGCTCTCGAAACGCGTGCCCGATCACCTTCGCGGATTGCCGGCGTCCGGTGCTCCAACAGGAGCACTCCCTTCCGGTCTACTGGACGTCTGGCCCTCCGCGACGATGACGGCGTTGCAAACCCTTCCACCTTCCGCCAAATTTCCCGTGCTCGATCTCGTCCGACTTGCCCTCGCCCGGGACGCCTCTCGCCTCTCTACATCGCCCACCTTCCTCGCTTGGATCCCCTCGCTCCTCTCGCATCTCGCCTCCGACTTGGACAACGACTCCCCCGAGCGAAGTTACCTCTTGACGGCCCTCCGGGTCA
The DNA here is from genome assembly GCA_023628275.1 of Rhodotorula sp. M30-05A-2. Classification (NCBI taxonomy): domain Eukaryota; kingdom Fungi; phylum Basidiomycota; class Microbotryomycetes; order Sporidiobolales; family Sporidiobolaceae; genus Rhodotorula; species Rhodotorula sp. M30-05A-2. Next base: position 107,351 of record JAMALC010000008.1, on the reverse strand, counting down.
TCTCGAACGCGCTTGTCTCGCCCACCCTGACCGCACGGATCCTCGCACCCGATGCCTTGTCGAGCGTCACTCGACTCGTCCTTCGCGCTTTGCTCGACCCGCAAGACCCAAAGATGCGATCCGCGGGTGCCGGAACGGCATGGAGCATCGTCGCGAGGGTGTTTGCTGCGCGAGGTGGAGACGCGAGTCTCGATTTGGAGCATGTTCGGCAACATGCGTTGGGCGGGCAAGGTGGCGAGAGTGGAGAAGAGTGGGAGGCAGAGATGGCGAGCGGCCTGCTCGAGGCGCTTGGCAAGGAGAGCGACAGCGTCGAAGTCGGTACGTGCAATTTTCTCGTGAGTCATTTGAGTATGATCGACCGCTAACCTCCCCTCCTATCCCTTCACTCTGCAGTACATCGACTAGCAGCCTCGCTCGGACTCTTACTGTACAAGTCTCCCTACGCCGACGAGATCCGATCGTTGCTCGAAGTACTCGACATCGCTGCGACTCTGACGCGCAAGGAAGACACGGTGGCCAAGGCGATTTCTGAGGCAAAATCGGCGAAGGATGTCGCGGCGGTACTGCGCGACGTCAAGACCTTGGCGGCAGCGCAATAGACAGGTCAACCTCCTCCGCCTTTCTCTTCACTCAGACTTTGTTGTCATCATTTACCGTCCGCTCGAACTGAAGCTCTAGACGCATAGGAGTGTTTGCAACGCACGGAATACTTGCCGTCGTGCATGACTGCGCGCACGCGTGCACACGTACACGGTCCTCGAGGAAGACGGGCACGTCCGCGGACATCCCGACCGCAAATCCGACTTTCGTTTGCCCGTCAGCTCCTAAGCCAGCGACGATCTTACGAAAGCGCGTGCTGCTCAGCTCGACTCTATGCTGCATTCCGCTAGTCGGGCATGGCGGCAGCACCCGGATCACGCCGAGTGGCCTTCTCAAGCGACGGAGAGAGCGCTCCTCTCGATGGGGCATCGACAACAGGCGCACGAGGAGGGTGACAGCGACGCGGACAGTACTGCATCCGACAGCTCGGCAAGCAGCTACCGTACATCGAAGAGGCGGAGGAAGCGTCCGGCCGCAGCAACGGATCCCGATACTTCGAATGGCGTGAGTGGCACTTGCTGTTGTCGCTTCACGCCTGCTAATCCGCCGTGCTTGAGCAGATTTCTCCCACCATCCTCGTCCTTGCGATACTGCTCATTGCGGCCGTTGGGGCGGCAGTCTATTTCGCGATGGAATCAAGGCGGATACCGGATGTTCGTATTTCCTCGAAATTGAATTCCGACGATACCAAGGCCTGACAAGGTTTGACGTCCCTCCAGTCAGGAACAAGCACAGACACGGGTCAAGGTACGGCGAGCGAGAGTCTCGGCGGGACAGACCTGACAGGTCAAATCACGGTGACCGAAACTGTCGTCTCCGTGACCACTGCTCCGCCAGCAGGTCCCGGCGCGCCGACAGATGAGGGCGGCTACTCCCAGTCTAGCAGACTCTCCGAAAGGCGGAGGTGAGCTGCTCGTATTTGGCCCGTGCGCCCGCAATGAAGGACTGATCCGGTCCGCTCTCGCCACTCCACAGCAAGCAGCAAGACGAACGATGGTTCGCGAAATGATGCGAGCGGCGGCACACCCACGATCACAAAAACAGGTCAGTGCTTCTCATGTCCTTGCTTGGAGCCACATAATGACCTCCCAACCCACGAAGCAACCAACTCGAAAGACAACGCCGGAACCGCCGCTCCAGCGCCGACAACAACGGGCGACGGCGGCGGCGACAGCACAGACCCTTTCGTTCGAGACTGCCTCTCTGAGCACAACACCTTCCGAGGGACTCACCATGCCGAGCCGCTCGTCTGGAACACAACTATCCAGGCGGCAGCGCAGAAATGGGCCGACCACTGCGTGTGGGAACACAGTGGCGGTAAAGTTGGGCCGGTATGTTTTTTCCTCGCCCCCGTTCAAGTCAACACGCCTTCAACTGACGGTCTATACGGAGCAGTACGGCGAGAACTTGTACGCACTCGCACCAATCACGCAAACCCAGCCGCTTGACGCCAAAGCCGGCATCAAAGCCTGGTAATTCAAGCTCCGGAGGCCGTCAACTCCGCCGGGAAAGTGCTCACGTCGTCCTTCTCTTTGCGCGCAGGAACGACGAGGAAAAGATGTACGACTATGAGAAACCGACCGGGTTCACGCACGAGACGGGACACTTTACGCAGACGGTCTGGAAGGGGACGAAACAGCTTGGCTGCGCGTTTGCACGCTGCGATGGCATTTTCGGCAAAGGACTTGGGGCAAGTCGCCCCTCCCTCGGTGCTTCCGCATGCAGGCTCTGGAACCATGACTGACTGGGCTTCGTCGATACCTGTACAGGCCTTCCTTGTCTGCGAGGTAAGCCGAGCGTCGCGGCTTTGGTTTCCGCGCGGCGATGGAGAACGTTGCCCGCTGACCTTTTCTGTGCGAACCCGACAGTACTGGCCTGGCGGTGCGTTGTTTCCTTGCCGAAGACTGACAAGACAACCTGAGAGGCTGACTCCTTATTCTCGTCCAGGCAACATGGTCGGGAGCGACAACAAGTATTTCCGAGAGAATGTCTTGCCGCCGTGAAAGTCGTCGTATTCACACGCCGTGTTGTAACAAATATATCTATCCTTGCCACTCGCTACTTGTCTACCGTTGTTTCTTCTCCCGACTCCTCCCACACCCGCTTCACCGCGCTCCAGTACCGCTCCGGATCCGTCCTCGCATGCGCGACATGCGGACTCTTTTCAAACTTTTCCATCCGGATGTCGGTCACGCCGGCTTCGGTCCTCGCCTGCGCAGCATGGCGTTCGACGTCTTCGGGGGGGATGAGCTCGTCGATGGGGGAGTAGAGGTACAGGCGTGGCACGGGAGGGAGCGAAGTGGGCGAGTTGAGATAGGCAGAGATGCGAGCGAGCGTGCCTGGTTGTTGCCGAATACTGCGCGGGAGCACGAAGCGAATCGGATTAGGCACCCGAGAGAAGACCGTCGCTGTACTCCAGAAATGTAGCACTGGCTGGAGGACTCACATGCTCCAGAGTCGGAGGACACCGTACATGACCGTGATGGCCGCCACGGCCGGGTACTTGACGACGGGGTTCCGGATCCCCGCCGAGAAGGCTCGGATGGTCGATTTCAGGGTCGACAACCCGGGACACGAATCAAAGATGAACGCGCGCGCCGGGATCCCCCTCGTCGTCGTCGCCACCGTCGCCGCGGGCGAAGAAACTCCCTTTTCGCGACCTCGGAGGAGTTGCTCATTCAGTTCCTGCACCGTCAAACACCCCCCGTTCGAGAGCGTGTGCACGAGCAAATCACTCTTGGGACCGGCCGGGCCATGGACGCGCGCGCGCAAGAGGTCCGCGGCGGGTTGGATCGCCTCGACGAAGCGAGCGCGGCGGAAGAAATCGATCGGGTTCGACCGGACCAGGACGACGGTCGTGTCTGGGTACTGTGGCGGCACGTTTACAGCATAAGCTTTAGGTTAGAGAGAGAGAGAGAAGGCCCACGCCATCTTGTAGACTCCCGTCCATATATCGGAAGGCGACAGACTGACGAGTTTGCGGTACGCATCGACGTACTTTTCCGCATGCTTAAGTTGGGCCTGCCGCATAGGAGTCAGCATAGCTTGAATATGAAAGAGAAAACTGTACGGGACTCACGCCCATCCATGCGCAGAGCAACACGACGCCCGGTCCTCCTTTGGCCGAGACCGTGCTGCTGCTGCTGCTGCTGCTGGCGGCACCTGGCCCGGTCGTCGCAGCTGGTTCAGAGAGGTACACTGCCGTCGAGATGCGCTTCATCGTGGACCGAGCAGCAGCCATCCCGCGTATGTATGTAATCCGAGTTTGTAGTTCGAAGCAACCCCACTTGCTGAAGCGGCGAGAGGGGAAGCCGAACCCGTTTGCCGAGCGGAACTGCTGCGACAGCGATGGCCGAGCCAGCAGCCAGCAGCGGGCAAAAGAAAATCAAAAGTGAAGGCCTTAAAACGGCTGTAGCGGCCTCTTTCCTGGATGTGCACACTTTGCGTGCACGGGACGTATGTAGGAGGTTTGTAAGTCCAAAGTCTACCGCTTCCGCCGCCGCCGCGATTCAAGGCTCCCCGTCGAACCCGATCCGGAGAATCTCCTTCCAAGCTCGTTCCAACACCTCGCCGCCCCTCCCCTCCTCCTCAAAGTATTCACACTTCCTCACCTCGTCCCTCCCCATCGGACTCAACACATACCTCGCCACCTCTCCCCTCTCGTCCGGTCTCCCAATCCCAATCCACAGCCTGTGATATTTCGGAGAATTGAGCGACTGCGAGACGGACCGGACACCGTTGTGCCCTCGGGGCCCACCGCCGGGTTGGTATTTCAGGGTGGAGGGGGAGAGGTCGAGGTCGTCTTGGATTGTGACGAGGCGCAAGAGGTGTCTGGCCCTCTTCACGGCGGGTTCCTCCTTTTTTCCCCTTCTTCGTCCGGGTCCAGCGGCGGCCTCGGGCTCGGATGCTGCAGGAGCTGTAGGTGAAGGCGAAGGCGAAGGCGAAGGAAATCGTGATGCGTTGAGTTGATCGGCGGGAGGGACGAGTTTCTCAAACGCCGCTGCGACTGTCGGGCCATTGATATTCATGGCCGCTTTCGGGATCACGAACGAGATCTCGAGCGGTCTCGAGTCCACCTCTGTTGCGGGTGCTCTGAGGGTGATCTGAGAGACGAGGTAGGCGTGTCGGCCTGCTGCGCGGGCGGTTTCGAACCGCGGTGTTCCGGAGAGGTGGGACGGGTCGGCGCAGGCTCGGAGGGCCAAGTTCTTGAGCAACAATTGGCCGACCTGTACACGTTCCGGGTCAGTTTGGGCTGATTCCAGGGCGGCGGGGAGGTAAATCGAGGCTGACCGAGTGGCGCGTGAGGGGGTGAGTTGCGTTGCCGAGTCCGGCTACGAGGAGGCGCCGGACTGGGCCTTGCGACGGCGCGGGGCGCATGTGGGTCGTTGGCGCACGGCTTGGAGCAACTTTGGGCTGGGCGATATGATATGTGCCGGATTCGCGCGCGCGACGAGGACCGAGTTGGACGTAAGGTAGGTCGCCCGAGTTTATGAGGACACTCTGCGCGGCACGAGCGTTCGGAAGATTTCGAGACTGTAGGATAAGCATCTTGAGTGTTGGATCCTTGGCGCTCATAGCCAGATCCGCGAGTGTGCAGTACTGACGGAGAGAGACGGCGTTTGCAGGTTTCGCGCGGATTGGCCGGAACGGAACAAGCGTGCGATTTCTCTAGAGCGCAGCTGGGTGCAATTGACAGCGTCGGACAATACCCGCGAGCAACAAGTGTGTAGAGGCGGGGGTAAAGAGATGCCTCGCGTTCACCCTGTTGACAGCTTGACACGACGCAGCTCTTTCGGGAGCGCTCGGACGGGATCATAGTCCAGCTTAATAGGCGATAGGAAACTCCCACTGCCGAGCTCTACCCAGCCTCCGCCCGAACGAGCGTCGCAAAGTCGTGTTTGCGCCCCACCTTGGTCTCTGAGTCGTCGCCTCGGTGCTCCTCTAGCTCTCCGCTCCACCGGTTGGGCTGGGAGACACAAGCTGGGAATCGACTAGACACGAATGGCGCAACCACCACCAGCTCCGCCGCCCCGCCGAGAACGAGCGGGGCACGCCTCGACGTCTTCCATCGGCTCGGACTCTCATCTTCACCACCACGGCAGCCACGCACCACCGCCCGCGAGGCCAGAGCGTTCACAACGGAGACCACCAGCAGGCGCTCCTGCTTCTCCCAATCCCGCACTCGGGGCAGGGGGCAAGAACCAGCGCATGATGGATCAACTGAGAGGGTATACTGTCAACGGAACGCCGACCATGCTGGACTCGCCCACGATGCTCGACACTCCGTCCATGACGATGATGACCACCCCAGACCTCGGCGCGTCAACCTCGTCTTCGATTCACTTTGCGCCCCGACCTTCGGTGTCCTCCTCCTCCTCCTCTTCTCGACCACAACCACGACGAGACGGCGGCGGCGGCGGGAACATCAACGAAGAAGACGAGGCATCCTCTTCTATGAGCGCTTCTTCCTCGCCGACTTCATCCCGCGCCGGTTCCCCCTCAAGGAGACCCTCCCATGCTCGACAACAACAACGTAGAGACGGCGGCGGTTCACCCACAATAACGATGACAAGCGCACCGATTCCCACGTCGGTGCAGAATGCAGTCTCGGCGTTCTCCGCCGCGGGCAAGAAACGCGCCGATGGGCGAAGGGGCGGCGGCGGCGGCGGCGGCGGCGGCACCGGGGAAAGGTCTGGGGACGGACAGCCGCCGCCACCAGATTCTCCTACCACGACTACAACCATGAACACCACCACCACCAACACCAACACGAGAAAAGTCCCGAACCCGGACGAGTACCCCGACACTCCGGCGTTCCGACAAGTCGACCAAGTTCTCCGAAGAGTCCAAGAGGAATGGCCCAACCTCGTTCGGGGGACGAGTCTCGCAACAGCAGCGCACGGTGGGGAGAGAGGTCAGGAGGAGGAGGCGGATCTGGCGTTCGATCCGGTCTCGCTCGCGCTTGAACTGCTCGAACCGGACCGGGAACGATCCTCTCGAGCAGCCGACGAGGTCGATCATCACGCGACTTCCCGACGGCAGAACCTCACTTCTTTCCTCCGTCTGAAAGCCGAACTCGACAGCGCGATCAAGTCGACCCTCTCGCCTCGCATGAACCCCGCCGCCACTTTGGAATCGGGGGCGGGGGGAGTGGACGCCTACCGAGCCTACGAAACCGCCATCACGACCCACAACGCGACCCTCTCGACGCTCACCCACGCGCAGAAATTGGTGGGAGGGATGAGGACGGGGTTGGTGACTACGCGCGAGAGGTTGGAGGGACAGTTGGGGGCCAAGGAAGGGGGGTTGGCGGGCATGTATGCGAGGTTGGGCATGCTCGAAGAGATGGGGTCCCTGCTGGATGAGATGTGAGCTGTGCTGCTGCCCTCTCTCTCTCTCTACCGTCACGGGGGAATCGAAAACCCGCATGCTCACCTCACCTCGACTCACCTCACGCAGCGAATCCCTCCTCCGCCTGCCCCCCTCGCTCGAGACCCTCCTCTCGGAAAAGCGCTTCCTGAGCGCCGTCGTCCTCCTCGTGAGGTGCAACAAGGCCCTCCGGAAACCCGAACTGCTCGAAGTGGGCGCGTTGAGCGACTTGAGAGCGTGGGCGATCGCGCAAGAAGGGGTGCGTTTTTTCGGTTGTCTCTCTCTCTGTCTCTCTCTCTCTCTCCCTCTTATCTTGCCTTCTCTCTGCGCTGCCGACTCGGGGATTCTCTACGGCATCTTTACTGATCAAAGATGGGTGCAACGGCAGGTCGTGTTGGATATTCTGATCGAAGAGTTGCACAACCACTTGTACCTCAAATCGTTCTATACCGACTTGCGATGGCGCAGCTACACTCGCGGTCAAACATCCCGTAAGTGTTCCCAACTCTCTTCGCCTATAGACTGCTCCTTCTCATCAGTCTGCACTTTTTTCCCCAGTCCCGGTGGTCGACTTTGGCGACGACGCCACCGACAACTACTACTCCTCGCTCTCGAACGACTCGGAATCTCCTCCTCAGGCCTTCCTCCCCGGACGTTCGACCGCTCGTCTGCCCCGCATGTCGAAACTGCAACGCTTCTTGCAGAACTTGGCGCTGAAACCGGCCGGAGCGGCGGCGGACCCGACTGTCGATGAGACGCTCGAGGAATTGCTGGTCGAACCGGCCGCAGGAGGAGAGATGTTTGGAGGGGTCGCGGGTGGCAGCGGCGTGGATTCGATGAATGCTGCGAACGAGGATGAGAAGATCGCGGACGGTCTGGACGGGTTCGGAGGCGGAGGCACGGACAAGGACAAGGACGGCACCTCCTCGGCGGAGCGGCAGCAGCAGCAGCAGCAGAGGAGGAGCAGACCGAACCCCGAAGTGGACTCGTTCGCGTACATCGAGATGTTGCTCGAAGCGCTCGCGGCGCTCGGGAAACTCGGATACGCGCTCGACGCGGTCGGGCAGCGGATTCAGGGAGAGTTGTTTGCGCTGGTCGAGGCGACGATTGAAGAGGTCGAGGAACGGCAAGTCTGTGCTGCCCTTTTCTCTCTCTCTCTCTCTCTCTCTCTCTCCCTTCCTGTCCTACCTCTTGGCTGGTCCACCCTCAATCTTTGTCTAATCTCTTTCCTTCGTGCCCGCGCGTCTGTCAACAGGAACGAGTCCAACAGGACTTTTGCCAATTCGCTGATCGGCGGCGGCGGTTCGGGAATGCGGCCCGTTTCGAACCTCTACGTTCCACCGTCGCCCGATCCGAACCAGCCCATCTCGACCGCCCACGCTGTCATCGGTACCAGCATCGCGTCTTCTCTCTCTGCCATCTCGGGCGCGTTCGCGACCGACGGCGTCGCGGCGCTGTTGCGCCTCACGCCGAGCGAGACGAGCGGACTCGCCAACAGCGTCGAGACCCTGCGCGACTTGTTCTGGACCCTGTATAGCAAACTCGACGCGGTTTTGCAGGGCTTCCGCGTCGCGTACGAGGTCGCCGGACGGATCGCAGAGGTACGTCAGCCAGCAAAACAAGACCTCGACGATGAAGTCATCGCTTTTCTTGTGATTACGGCGCTGACTTCGTCACCTTGTGTGATGCTCTCGTACAGCGACGAGACTTCAAGGAGGCGGCTCTGCTCAAGTCGAGCTCTGGCAACTTTTTGTTCTCGTTGCTCGATCTCTGGAGACCTTTGCAGCAAGAGGTGCGTCTTCTTGACTCTAAGCACGGCTCGTTCTCGAACTCGTATTCTAACCCACGCGATGTCTCCCGTAGGTCCGCGCACTGTTGCACGACTACCTCACCGACGAGCAGGACGGTGCGGTCACGTCTCGCAATCCGATCGTCAGCGTTAACGAGGTTCTTCGACTCCCTCGGCCTCGTGATGGCTCAAAGGTGCGGGAAGAGGGTCCAACCACTCCCCGAAACAATCCACAGAAGTGACTGACCCAATCACGTCCCCGCAGCAAATCTTCCGCTTCGCCGACACGGATCTGCAAGGCTCCCACAAGCTTTTGCAGATGCAAGAGGCGTCGCTGAATGCCGCGATCAAGGAAGCGGTCCCCGGACTGATCACGGACGCTGCGCTTTCGACGACGACAACTTCCGCCCTCATCGTCGCCTCTTCCGCCGGCGGCAATCGCTCCTTCAGCCTCAACAGCACGCACAAGGCCCTCGTCCCTTCGGACGCCTTCAACGTCTCGGTCCTGTTTGGACCGACGCTCGCGTTCCTCGAGCGGGTCAAGGAGATCATGCCGGGCGGGTTGATCGCCGACGACGAGGTCGACGCGAGTACCGGCTTCGGAGGCTTCCTCGACGACTTTGTCCTGCGCACCTACCTTCCACAACTGGAAGAAAAAGTCGCACAAGCGTTCCAGCAGGCGGTCGGCGGCATGGACGCGTTCCAGGACGACCCAAACTACAAACGCCTCTCGTCTGTCCCCATCGCGAGGGTAAGTCTGGTTGGGGATCCAACTTGTTTGGCAGCGGCCACGACGCTGACCTCGGTCAACCTTTCCAGTCGGTATCGAATTTGATCAACCTGATCTCGTCCTTGTGCTCGATGCTTCGCTCGACGCCCTTCCACCGCGAGAACTACTCGCAGCTGATCGTGGGAGTGACGCATCAGTTCTACCAGTGCTGCCTCGAGCGATTCCGAGGTGAGCGACAGCTCCTGTTCTCTCTCGCTCCCTTCTTGCCTACGCTCAACTCCGCGAGTCTCTGCAGATCTCGCCGGAAGCGAGTCCCCCGAATCGTCGACGGTCCGATCCGCTCAGGCGCTGCAACTCGGAAGCCTCCGAACGGCCGCTGCCTGGGTGGACAGCCCGGAACTCCACGCTTGCCTTGCCGAGCTCAAGAACGCGCTGGTAAGTTCACCCACTAGCGCGCATTATCAACCACAAAACTGAATTCTGTCGTACTGGCAGGAAACCGATCCGAACGCCGTTCCGGCCTTGCTCTCGCGCGAGACCAAGATCGAGCTCGAGCGGAAAGGCAATCGTGCCGTGCAGGAAGTCGACCTGATCCAACCGACAAAGAAGCTCGGAGGGTTGGCGACTCTGCATTCAAGTTTGGTGAGCGTCTGCTCCTTTCATCGGGTCGCTCTACCTTTTGCTGACCGAATGTGGGGCTCGAAAGATCTGGTTCGCTGGTCACGTTGCCTCGTTGCGGTCCGCTCCCAGCGGATCATCTGGTTTCGCCGACCCGTCCTCGTCGACCGCAGCTGGCCTGCGCGACAGCATCTACTCCAACGCCAGCACAGACACCGCTCAGTCAACCGTCAGCGGCCACGGCGACGATGACGAGCGCGATACGCGGCCGGCAGACTTTGTCCTGCCTCTGACGAATGAGATGGTCAAGTGAGCACCAACGTAGGCGATCTTCCGAAGACCTGCTGAGCTGACACTACCATGCGTGCAGGCCCTTTGACGCTCTGATCGACTCGTACCAGCAACTCGCAGACATGGTCCTCTTTACGTTGCGTCTCGAGCTCCGTCTGAGAACCATGCACTACCTCGACAAGGCCACGCGCGACGGCGTGTACCAGCTGCAAGAGGACATCCTCGAGCCGGATCCGAGCGTCGTCGACCTGAACAGCGATCTCGCCGAGTGTGATGAGCTCGTAGGCCACGCACTTATGCCGCGGTCTCGAAGGTCAGTCTGCATTTGCACATCCGAGGTTGTGTTGCGACTTTGCTGACGACTTCGCATCGACCGTCTAGATTCGTATTTGAGGGTCTCTCGCCACTCATGGACGACCTCTTGATCCGCAACGCGCGACACATCCGCCTTGCGAACGGGTTCGGCCAACACAAGATGCTCCGCAACATCCTCGCATTGCAGCAGAACTTGAAGACGCTCGGCGACGAACCGCTGCAGGTCAACTTTGACCGTAGTCGACGCTTCTGGGAACTCTTTGAGCAAGGGCCAAAGGTGAGTCCCCAAACTGTCACCCGATCATGACCCCGCAACTTTTTACTGACGATGCCTGCACTGCGGCCGCAGACCATGCTCGAGCTGGCTCGGGCGAACAAGGTCCACTACGATTTCGACGACCTGAAGGCTCTCCTCAACCTCCAATGCGGCATCGACCAGTCGGGCAAAGACGGCAGTGCTGCCCAGAACGGCGGAACCCCCCTCATGGGCTCGGATGCGACCCTGCCCCAGACCAATGCGGGCGACAAGGCTCGCAGGCAGTACAACGAGTACCTGATCGCAAGTCTTGGATCCCTTTCAAGCATCCTTTGCCCTTTCTATCGGTGCACTGACCTTCGCTTCCGATTACACAGGAGCTCTTTTCGCTCGATCCGACGGGTGGCATGTCTGACGAGTAGCCTATTCTTGCACACGAACAAAATCATCCCTCACTCTAGAGCGCATCAAATTAGAGGCAAATCGAGGTTACTGTACAACAAGCACGTTGAGGCTATGTAAGACGGATACGGACTTCTAGAAAATTGCAACACCCCGCATCCGAGGTCATTCTTTGCTGTTGAGCAAGCGGTCTCCAAACGCGGCGACGTCCCTCCCGTCGGCCGTATCGTGCACCCGAGCAATCTCGCACCGCCCGCTGGCGATGGCACACGCGACCGCCGCGGCCGTTTCGAGTCTGCGCTCTTTCGCCACGGTCTTGTCCGGCGCGAGGAACTTTTTCCGCGACAAGCCAATCAAGACGGGGTACTCGTTCAAGGTCGTTCCATGGCCCGAGTCCGAGTCCGAGTCCGAGTCCGAGTCCGAGTTCGAGGCGGAGAAGAGTTTGTCGAGCGAACGGAGCAGGACGAGGTTTTGCTGACCGGTTTTGGCGAACCCGAACCCGGGATCGAGGATGATGTTCCAACGTCGAACCCGAGCCGCCAATGCCTTCTCCACCATCTCGACCATCTCGCGCCCGACTCCCTCGACGAGGCCCCCGTCAGCGGAATAATCCGTCAGGGAGGTCATCGTGCTCGGAGTGCCGCGACTGTGCATGAGGATGACGGGGCACGCGAGGTCCGCCATCGTTTCGAGCATGCCGGGTTCGCGACCGCCATAGACGTCGTTGATCACGTCTGCTCCGGCTTCGATCGCTGCGCGCGCGACACTCGGTCGGAAAGTATCGATCGAGATGACGGTTTCGTTCACGTTGCGCGAGGAGGCCGCGCGAAGGGCTTGCACGACGGGGACGACGCGAGCTTGTTCCTCGGACGAGGTGATGTCGTCAGCAAAGGGGCGAGTCGACATCCCTCCAATATCGACAATGTCGGCTCCGAGCTCGACGTGTTCCTTGACCTGAGCGAGTGCGACCTTGGTATCGGTCGCGCGCGCCGCGTCCCCATCCGAGAACGAATCGGGCGTGACGTTCAAGATACTCATGATCAGAGTCTTGTGAGGCAGGTCGTCGTCCTTCTTCTTCAAGCTCTTCTTCGTCCGGGTGGCAGCGGCAGCGGCAGCGGGTGATGGTGCGGGGAGCGACGACGATAAAGCGCGCGAATAGGGGTGGACTCGAGATCGCGAGAGGGGGAAGACGCGATGGACCGTCGAGCGGAAGGTCGGAGACGCAACGAGGTCGGCGAGGAGCTGAGCGGTCGGTTTGCCCAGCACGGGGTGCACGAGCGTCGGAGCGAGGCTGCGTCGTGCATGAATCTCCTCTCGGAGTCAGCATATCCTTCCTTCGGGACTCGGTAAATCCACTGGATCCCGGCTGTAGGAAAAGGGAGACTAAAGACGACATACTCGACCAGAGGCTTGAGGACAAACTCCCTCTCCTGAATCGACTGATGCGGCACCTTGAGCCACCGCTCATTCTCGTCCCTCGTCTGCTTCTGCTGTTCCTCGCGCGAGTCGAACACGAGGTTGTCGTACAAGAGGAGGTCGAGGTCGATCACGCGCGGACCGTTCCGGAACGTGCTGAAATCGCGCCCGAGTTCGGCTTCGATTCGTTTCAAGACGGCGAGGAGTTGGAGTGGCGTCAAGGCCGTTTCGATCTGGTCCCGGCACAAAAGCGCTTGATTAATCTATCTGCACAAAGAGTGTTCTTCAAGAAGAGGGGGGAAGGGGGCGCACCTTGACTGCGGCGTTGAGGAACTTGTCCTGCTCCTCATGATACATCGCCTTGCTTTCGTACATCCAACTCGTCTCGACCACTCGACCCGCTCCCTCATGTTGTTGACGGAGCGCTCGATCGAGTCGCGTGACGGCGTCGTTGAGGTTTCGAGGGCGCGAACCGAGGTTGGTACCGAGGCCGATGAAGGCTGTTGAGAGCGAGAGCGGGGGACGGTGAGTAGCGGTGGCGGAACGATCCGACGACGACGGTTCTGTTTGCGGCGGCGGCCCCGGAGGAGGAAGAGGAGGAGCAGATGCTGCAGAACTCGGGTCGTGGGTCGTTGTCGCTGCGGATGAAGCGGCGGCGGAGGAGGTGGCGATCCCCCGTGCGCCGCCCGCCGCTACAAAGGCCGTCGCAGTGGACAAGTTCCTGCCCGCCGCCGCCGTCAACAAATGGGGGAAGTGGGCCCTCGTGCGGGTGACGCTGACGGAAGGGTATTTCGCAAACATGAGCGCCGAAGGTTTCGAGACTCGGACCGTCGTCTGTGGGACGTCCCACCGCCCTTGTACCGAGGGGACGGGAGTGAGGATGGTGGAGGCGAGGGAGACGACGAGGTGCTCGATTGTGAGCGGTTTTGAAGTCGAGAGGTGCTGTGCGGTGGCGGGACCAGACCTGGCGTCAGCACTCGCACTAAGCAAGGGAAGACAGCAGAGAGAGTTGGCGCACCTGTTCGACTCGCTTGACGGCGCCGCGCCAACCTTGCCATCCCGGTCTGGCCGTCATGTCGCTAGTCGTGGGCTCGTGTTTGAATTCGAGGTCGACGAGTACTTTTTGTTCGTCGAGGCGTTCTCCCGGGTTCAAGCCGATGATGATGTGCCTCTCGAGTTGGCGGATGTAGAGCGTGTCCTGGTTCGGGTTGGTTGCAGTCGGTTTCAACTGCGCCGACGACGAGACTCGGTCGTCGCAGTAATCGTCGCGGGTGCGGTGGATGGATACGCCGACGGCAGCTGCGGTCAAGAGAGCGCGCGGGCGTTCTAGCTCGAGGTTGACGTTGGGAGCGTGGCACTCGAACAAGACGACGCGAGCGATCCTCTCGGCGACGACTTGGAGCGCAAGGTTGGCTCCTTCGGGGAGCTGTGCGACGTGCGCCTCGATGGCCTTTGTGATACTGCCGTAGTTGAGCGACTCGGCGAGCAAGTTGTCGACGTCTGCCTCTTGGTGGATCGTCGTCTCGACTTTTAGCGAGCAGACGAGCGGCTGGTCCTTGTCCGGTCGGAGCCAGAGATCGGGCTGCAGACTCGCCGTGCGCAGTTGCAATCCAGTCACGGCAATCACGTCGCCTCCTTCGCTCATCAAGCTTGCCCCGTGTGTAGAGCAAGGCAGAGAGAGAGAGAGAGGCTGGAAAGCGGAGTTTGGCGGACTTGTGCTGCTGCTTCCGCGCCCCGATCGCCCACTCGGCCGAGATCCAAGAGTTCGGCCTTCTCAAACTCGACTCTCTATGTAGTACAGGGCACGCTATGGTCGGCAGGTACACCGTCCTAGCCGCAGCCACCGTCGCCTCCCTCTCCTGCGGACTCAACTACTGCTTCTCGTAAGTCCCGCCTCGCTCTTTTCTCCCCGCAACCCTCGCCGCTGACCTCATGGACTGGACCGCGTGCAGCGCCTATGCTCCCCAACTCGGCACTCGCTTGCACCTCACGAGTACTCAGCTCAACACCGTAGGAGCAGCAGGCAACTTGGGCGTTTACCTCTCCTGTACGTCTGGTCGTTCACATCGAAGACCGTCTCGCTGGCTGACAAAGCCCCTCCTCTCATCTACGGCAACTGCCCGTACGTATGTACAGCTCCCGTGATTGGTCGAATCGTCGACAAGAGGGGACCGAAACCGACCCTCGTCTTTGCCGCAATCGCTCTCACCTCTGGATGTCAGTCAGCCCCCCCGAATCCCCTCTCTCTCTCTTTCTTTTTCTTGCTGATAGCCAAACCCTTGCCGATGAAACGCTGGGCAAATAGATCTGATCATCCGCGCATTCTACACCACCGCGCAAGAGGCGGACAATCTGGCTCGGAGAACTGACCCCGGCGGGTGGTTCGCCGTCGCCGGCGTGCCGGGACTCGTGGCCGCGCAGCTCTTGACCGGAATGGGTACGTCTTCGCCCTCTCTCCTTCTTCGAGGCGCGAGGTCGTACGGGACGCTAAACCTGGTGGCACGTGCGCAAACAGGCTCGACTGCCGGTTTATCTTCCGTCGGCAACAGCGTCGCGAAATCGTTCCGCAAAGTGAGGTACCGTCACTCTCGAAGACCTCCCCGCACTTCGCACCGCGCCTTCCGTCGTACATACTTACCTCGTGCCCCACCCATTGCAGCGAAGAGCCGCCGCCTTATCGGTCGTCCTGTCCGGTTTTGGCCTCTCTGCCTTCTTCTGTACGTTTTCCCTCGACTTTTCTTTTCCATCACAAGATACAGACGCATTGATACTTGATGGGATAGGAAGCATGCTCACCTAGTCCCTCTTGTCGACAGATTCGACCGTCTCGTCTCTTTTTCTCCACCCCGCCACTACCACAGCTGCTCATCCCTCGGGCCAACCTCACACCAGGAGCATCAACCAGTTCACGACTCTATCCTCCACATGGCTGACCGGTAGTGGTGACGACAACGACGAGGACACGACTTCTGCCTTCCTCCTCTTGCTCGCGCTCGGGAGTCTCTTTAGCATGCTCGTCGGGTTGATCTTTGTCGAACCGGTGCCGCCCCTCTCAACAGCGACTTCTACACTGAGCAAGGAGGAAGAACAGAGTCAACGACCCATCTTGTCCAGTGGTGCCGCCGCTGTCGACGACGAGGAGGACGAAGAAGAAGAAGGAGGAGGAGGAGGATCCGAATCGGGGCTTACGATCCGGGTAGTCGACTCTCGCGCGGACCACCGAGAAGGAGCAGAAAATCCTCGACGAGCGATGACACCCGGGGCGAGTTCCAGTGTGCGACCAGAGGAAGAGGAAGAGGAAGAGGAGGAGGAGGCGACACCAACAAGTCGTGCCCTCTCTCATCGTCGATGCGAAGACGAGAACGGACCAACAGAACGGACACCGCTCCTCCTCGGGCCTCCAGCTCCGCCTGCGGGCCATACCTCCAGCGACTCGACAACAGCCGCCGCCGCCGTCACGGATCGAAACAACATTACGGGTTGGGCTCTCTTGCGCGAACTCGATTTCTACCTCATCTTCCTGTTCAACGGGTTATGCGCCGGGGTCGGATTGTGCTGCAAGTCTCTCTCTACTTCGGAATCCCTCCCCTTGCCTTTCGAGTGATCGAGACCAAACTGACCTCATTTTGAATGCAAAACGGCCGACCGATTGGGCTGCAAAAACAGACATCAACAACCTCGGCACGATCGTCCGTTCGCTCTCGTACCCACTCCAGGCCGAGTCGACTCTGACGCCGGCCCAGATTGCGCGGCACCAAGCACGGCTCGTCTCGCTGTTGTCGATCTTTAATTTCCTCGGGAGGTTGGTATCTGGGTTTGGGAGCGATTACCTCTTGCATCGGCGGCGGAAGGGAGGCTCGCAGGCGATTAAAAAGACCGATTCGGGGACCGGAGAAACTCGCTCATCCTCAACAACAACAAGAGGAGTACCGACCACCGTCGCCAGGGGCTCAATCCCGCGCGTCGTCTTCCTCCCCCTCACCTCCCTCCTCTTCCTCCTCTCCCAACTCTCCCTCCTCTCCATCTCACACGACCCCGCGTACTTGTTCCTCCCGACCGCCTTGACGGGGTTGGCGCACGGGTGCTTGTTCGGGTTGAGCGGGATCATCGGACTGGAACGGTTCGGGATCAAGAGTTTTAGTCAGACGAACGGCGTGTTGGCGCTCGCGCCGGCTTTGTTTGGTGAGCGCCGAGTCCCTAGTTCCCCTGTTGGCCTTTTTCCTTTTCCTTTCCCTATCTTTGTTCGCCGCCGTCTCTCTTCTCTTCGAGGACTGACGCATCCCCGAAACACAGGACAAACGACCAACCTCCTCTTCGGGCGCATCTACGATTCCCACCTCTCCTCCTCATCATCACCCTCTCCTCCTCCTCCTTCCTTCCTCGATCTCGAACACTTTGCCGCCCCGCCCTCGATCTGCACTTTGGGCCAAGCGTGCTACGTCCGCGCGACGTACCTCACGTGCGGGATGAGCCTCGCTGCGACGGTGGTCGGGATCGGGTTGGCGCTCGGAAGGAAAGAGATGCGGATCTCGAGAGTTCCGTAACACCACACACACACATACACGTTATAGAATGTAGTTGTTGGAGGAAGATTTTTGACTCGGGGTGAACCCACCCCGAGCCATTCTTGTGCTCGCTTGTTGACTTGTCTTTAGGGCAAAAGCTCCCATTGTTGACCCAGGTCTTGACAGCGTCGCCGATGCGAGTCCTGGAGTTGAAGACAGAAGTCTCGACAACGGCGGTGAGGTGGGTGTCAATTCGCTCGGGTCCAGCAAGAGAGTACTTGCGCGCGAGGAGGAAAGAGAACTTTACCCTTTTCTTCTTCCCACTCGGCGGTCTCTCCCTATCGGAACGTATTCGAGACAGGTTCGATCTTGCAGACCACAGGAGCTTTGATTGCCAATTCATCGCCCTTGCTCCCTCAACCTCCTCGAGTCGTCCGCCTCCCTCCGACTCCCCTCGGGCGCCAAAACCCCCTCTTCCCACTCCCCTTGCTCCTCCCCGCTCCCTTCCAGATTCTCAAACAGTTCCCCCCTCCCCTTGAATTGCCTCCACCACCCTTGAAACCCACCTTTCATGACCCGGATCTGTACTCCGCGAGGGAGGGCAGGCGACTGAGCGAGCAAATGGGCGGCGTAAGGGCCGCGGGTTTGGGAGCGCATGCAGTGCAGGATGATGAGTCTCAGAGGCGGCACGCGAGGGGCGATGTGAGTTGCGATGGTCGAGTTGCTGATGGTTTGTCACACGCCAATGGGGTCAGTACACGACACGATAGAGGGGAGAGGAGGAGCCCTCGGAGGGGGACTGGACTGACAGGCGTTGCTCGGACCCGAATTCACGCGTGGTCAGGTTGAGGGCGCCGGGTATGTTCCCGCCTGCAAAGTCACTACTCCGGACATCTGGTGCGTGCGCGTGTGAGCTCGTGGCGGTCCAGCCGGGGGAAGAGCGATGAGAGGGAGATAACCGCACCGATGATGAGGTAGTCGTCCCTCTTTGGTCTTGCGAGGACGAGTTGGGCCACTTCGTCGGGCGAGATGTACTGCACTCTTGAGCTGGTGCTCGATCCCATTGTCGTCGTGGGAGCGTAGAGCGTAGAAAGGAAGCGTTTCTCGGAGATGGCGCCCCACCTTCGGTGAGCTCACGCGGAAGCACCTCGAATTTGCGCCGAGCTCACTTCGGCTCCCTCGCTTCTCTCTCTGCGCCCTAGACGCTCACCGAGGAGCCATGGCGGACGATGAGCTCGTGTTGAATTTCGGTACGCCGGCCAGCTCGACTGCGCCCGCCGCTCCGCCTCGCGCCGCAAAGGGTGGCAGGTGGACCGACCGCGCAAAGGAGCGGAAACGCTCGCAGATCGAGTACCGCAGAGCCACAAAGCAGCAGCAGAAGCCGTCTTCGAACAAGCCAGCTCATCGAAATGACGAGGGCGAGGGCGAGGCAGGCGCTCCGGGCAGCCAGAGCAGCAAGACCAAGGCGACTCACTCGAGCAACAGCGGAGCAGGAGGAGGAGGGGGACGCGGTCGCCTCGAACGAGCAGTCGGTCCCGCAGGCCAGAAGCAGTACATCTCGTCGCTCTTTACCGCAGAAGGCCTGCCCGTCCCGTCCACCTCCTCCTCGAACGGCGGCAAATCCGCCGACGTCCTCCCCGCGAAACCTTCAAACGCACCCTTGACCGCCACCACCAACGCCGATGAAGCAGCGGGCCAGGACTCCCACGCCGAGGCGGCGGAAGAAGAAGAAGAAGAAGAAGAGGGACCGGATCCGGCGCCCGAGTTGACCAAGTTGGGCCTGTCGCGAGAGATTGTCGCCGCCCTCGCTGGCAAACTCGGAATCACAGGCCCGACGGCCTGCCAAGCCGGCGCGATCCCTCGCCTTCTGCACCAGAACCTCCCTACCAAGAACAAGGGAAAGGGAAAGGGCAAGGGGAAAGGGCAGGACTCGTCGTCGTTTGCGCACGACGCCATCTTGCGGGCGCAGACTGGTTCGGGCAAGACGCTCACGTTCCTGCTACCGATGCTCGAAGACTTGCTCCACCTCCCTCCCTCAACTCTCAATCCCGCTGCCACTTCCTCCGCCTCTGGTCCCGGCTCGATCGACCGCAGCATCGGCACCCTCGCGCTCATCCTCGCCCCGACGCGCGAACTCGCCACCCAAATCCACACCGTCCTCTCCTCGCTCCTCTCGGCCCTCCCGTCCTCCTCGCGCTTCACCGTCTCCCCTCGCACCCTCACCGCGGGACTGTTGGTCGGAGGTGCGAACCGGACGCACGAGAAGAGGAGGTTGAGGAAAGGGTGTCCGATCGTGGTCGCTACGCCAGGGAGGTTGCTTGATCATCTCAAGACGACGGAGGCGTTCAGGTTGGCGGGGGAGCCAATTCGGGCGGCGGGACCGAGTGGGAGAGGAGGAGGAGCTGGATCGAGTGGAAGAGGTGCGAATGCGGCGCCGTTGGGGCCGCCGAGGGGACGAGCCGGCGCCGGTACCGCCACCAACTCGTCTTCGTCGAACCGACTCGGCTTGAGGTGGTTGATCGTCGACGAGTGCGACCGCTTGATGGACCTCGGGTTCGAAGAACAGATGCGCGGAATCCTCGAAGAGATCCAACGCCGTTCCTCTACTTCCTCCTCCTCCCCCTCCTCGTTCTCGCACGGTCCGTCTCCGTCGTCGTCGTCGTCGTCGCAGCCTCCATCGGCAGCAACGAGACGCACGATCCTCTGTTCCGCTACTGCGAGCGAAGGTGTCGATCGACTCGCCGGGCTCGCGATCGGTCAGACGCACGAGGGCGACGACGACGGTGGGGCGGAGGCCGCCGCGCCGATGCCGGTCATTGGTGCGAGGGACGATGTGCAGATTGCGGAACCGGTGCGGAAAGACTTGACGGCGGTGGCGGCGGCGACGTCGCAAAAGCGCGCGGCCCGGGACGAGGATCACGAGGCCGATGCAGAAAACGGCGAGGAGAAGGAGGCCGACGACGACGACAACACTGCCACGAACGAGGCAGCGGCGACCACTTCTCTTTCCGTTCCGAGCGGATTTACTCCGCCTTCCCAACTCTTGCACCACTACGTGATTGTGCCCCCGAAACTCCGCTTCGTCGCCCTCGTCGCCTTGTTGCGCAAACTCCTCGTCAAGCAGCCACGAGGCCCGGCGGGAAAGATCCTCGTATTCATGAGTTGTACAGACGCGGTCGATTTCTGGTGGAAGGCGTTGGGCAAGATCAAGATGGGCGGCGGTCGGAACGAGGACGAGGAGAACGAGTGGGAGAAGGAGGACAAGGACGCCGACGCGGACCGACTCGTCTCTCTGCATCCGCTCCTGTCCGGCATCCCGATCTATCGCCTGCACGGTTCCCTCCCTCTCAAGACTCGACTCGCCTCGCTCAATGCCTTTTCGAAACCGTACACGATCGAGGAGGGTAACAAGAAGGCGGGACAAGAGACGGATGCCGGCGTGTTGTTGTGTACCAGTGTCGCGGCGAGGGGGTTGGATGTCAAGAATGTCGCGTGTGTGGTGCAAGTCGACGCGCCGACCGAGGTGCGCACGCGTTTCTCTTCTCTCTCTCTCTTCCTCTCTACGATGCTGACCAGGCGAGTAAAACGGAATCTTCCCCTCGTGTGTGTGCAGGGCGGCGTGACCGAGTATGTCCACCGAGTAGGTCGCACAGCCCGCGCCGGCGCACAAGGTACCGCGTACTCGTTCGTCCTGCCGAACGAATCCGAGTACCCTTCGTACCTCGAAGACGGCATCAACGCCAAGGAAGCCTCTTCGTCCGGCAAGAGGGAGGAGAAGGTGGTCAAGTTGCGAGAGGTGGGAGTGGAACAGGTGTTGAGGGAGGGGTATGGAGGCGAGGGGAGGGAGTATGAGACGAGGGCGACGGATGTGCAGATGGGATTCGAGAGATGGGTCAACGGGTCCGAGGAGGTGCGTTTTTCTCGTTCTCGTTTCACCCTCCTTTTCTATGCGCCAACACAACACACCTCAAGGAACTAATTCTCCCGCACTCTCTCGCACTCGCTCGCTTTGCAGTCGGCGTCTCTGGCGCGCAAGGCGTTCCAGGCGCACATCCGAGCGTACGCGACCCACCCGGCGGCCGAGAAGCACTTGTTCAACCTCAAGGCGGTCCACCTCGGTCACCTTGCCAAGTCGTTCGGGATGCGGGAAGCGCCCGGTCATCATCTCGCGTCGTCCAATGGTGGTCCGGCGAGGAAGAAGGCTCGGATGGGGAACAGCAATGGCGTCGCCACTGGGGGTAGCTTTGATGACGGCTCAGGGGCGGGCGGGTTCGAGGTCGGTCGGAGGCGCAAGACGCTCGATGCCGAGGCGAGGATGAGAAAGTTGATGAGGGGCCCGCAGGCGAACGGGGGCGGCGAGTTTCAGATTGCGGGCGTGGGAGAGTTGGAAGGGTTGGTCAGTCGCGGCGGGTCCTCGTCCAAGCGGTGAGGCGGTTCTCGATTTCGCACCCGAATCAGAGGGACATGTGGAAAATTCAAATATTTGCATCCTACTGCGACTGTATGCTGTGATCAGAAAGCGCTATATTTTGGACTTGTCACTCGGCGCCACTTTGCGGCCATGCGTTTTAACGTTGCCTTCTCTCTTTCGCTCGCTCTCGCCGAGTTCGCCGAGACTGACACGAAGGGGAGCACTACTACGATGCACTGGCTCTTACGCCCCGCCACCGCGCTGCTGCCGGCGCTGCTGATCGGGCTGTGGTCGGCCGAGGGAGCGTTGGCAGCTCCGATCGCGACGGCGGGCGCGCAGCTGACGGCGCAGGACTGGAACCAGCATGTCGTACAGAAGGGAGGAACTTGGTGAGCACGCCCTTCCCGGAGCCCTCTATGCCCGCTCCTCGGTGATGTATCGTGTTGCCGTTGACTGACTAGACTCGCTCTCTCCGTGAACCGGACTCTAGGCTCGTCGAACACTACTCGTAACCGACGCTTTCCCGCTTAGCCCTGACCCTGTATGGAACTGACAGTGTGCGCACCCCGCACAGACCTTACTGTTCCCACTGCAAGAGCTTTGCACCGACCTGGAAAGAGCGTACGTTTGCCGGACTGCCCGTATTGACCCCTAGGCTGACTCGGATCCCTGGCAGTGGTCGAGACGTACCGCGACGCGGCCGACGCGCACGACTTTCACTTTGCCCAAGTCGACTGCGCCGCCAACGGCGACCTCTGCCACGCCCACGACGTCAGATACTACCCGTCCCTCTTGCTCTACACCGACAACGGGGAGCACGTCATCGAGTTCGAGGAACGCCGCACCCTCTCCCAACTCGGGAAATTCGTCGAGGAGCATTACCCCGTCAACGCCCAACGGCTCGAGGGGGATAGGGTCAAGGCGGTCAAGGCGGGCAAGACTCAGCAAGACGAGGAATGGAGCGCAAAGGAACACATGACGGACGAACAGGTCGGGATGGGCACCGTCAACCAACAGAAGAAGGCGGCAGGCGTCTTGGGCAAGGCGCGCTTGCCCAAGGTGGTGGTTGATGACAACGACGACGAAGAAGCGGATGACATCGACGCGAAGGCGGCCAAGCCCGTCCTGCACATCGTCGACGAACCGTCCTCGTCCACCTCCGCGTCCGCGTCCGCGTCCGCCGCCTCCGAGACTGCAGACGATGACTCCTCCTCCTTCGAGGACGACGCCGATACCGATGCGCCCGAGACCGACTCGATCACTGCAGCGACCGCCGCCCTCCCGATCTTGACCAGTCAAACTCCGCCCGCCACCGCCGACTCGACCGCGAAATTCACCCCGCCGGCATTCATCGCTCAACAACCCCCACCTCCCGCCGCCGCGGAAAAGAAACGCGCCAGTTCAGCAGACGTTTCTTGGCCCGTATTGGACGGGAGCGTTCTCGAACTCGGGAACGAGATGGGGATGGCGTTGATCGAGGGCAAGAGTGCCGACGACGTGCCGCCGAGTTTCGTCAAGTATTTCGCGCCTTGGTGCTCGCATTGCAAGGCCATGGCTCCCGGTACATTGTTTTTCCATCCGCCCTCTGCCTTGCTTCCTATCTCCACGCCGAAATTTACTTGGTGCCAAGACGGCTGACGGATATTTTCCTCTCACCCCGGACCGACCCGAAACAGCCTGGAAAGACCTCGCCGAGGACCTCGCTGCGGACGGAGTGCGGGTGTACCAGATGGATTGCGACAACAAGGAGAACAAGAAGGCGTGCAAACTCGCAAAGGTGCAGTCGTACCCGACCATCAAGTTGTGCGTCCGCCTTGCCTGCATTCTCGAATGGTCTCCCATGCGAGCCTCTTCGCGGCCCGTGAGTCGCTGACTCATTGAAGGAGTTGGCTTGTGCACGCACAGCTACAACGCCGGCGCGTCGGTCGAGTACCTCGGCAAGCGCGACAAGGAATCGCTGAAGACTTTTGCCCTCAAAGCCATGTCGGCGTGCGTTTTTCTTGTCTCCCTTTATCACTGAGGCGGCCGTGACTTACTGATGCTCTTTTTCCGGGTGGTGTGTAGGACGACGGTCAAGACTCTGTCGACGGAGGGAGAGTTGCTCCGCGCCGTGCAGGATGACGAGGTCGTCGTAGTGTTGCTGCAGCCCAAGGATGCCAAACAGGACGACATCGTAAGAGGGTCTAGAATACCCGTGTCGTCCGAACCGCACCTAACCCAGATGCGCCCACCCCCCACCTGCGCCTACAGGACATTGCGACCGGCGCCGCCAAGACCCTGATGGGTACTTCCCCCGTCTACAGCACTTCTGCCCCGGCCCTCTTCCAACTCTACTCGATCCCCTCGGACCAACTTACCTTCCTGACTTTTAAAGCCCACTCCCGCGACCCTTACGACGTCTTTCCGGTCCCGCCCTCAGCAGGGCGCGCCACCACGCCCCGTCAGCGCCTCGAAGCGACGCGGCACTGGCTCCGGTCGGCCAAAGTCCCGCTCGTGAGCGAGTTGACGGCGGCGACGTTTGGCGAGTTGATGCCCTCGGACAAGACCAGCACGGGACCGGGAGGGAAACCGCTCTTGCCCCCCTTGGTGGGGTTGGCGGTTCTGAGCAGAAGAGGATTGGGAGCGGAGGGGTTGGAACGAGCCAAGGAGGTGGTGGCGCAGATGGCCAAGTCTTGGGTGGAGAAACGGCGCGGCGGAAGAGCGGGAAGGGAGAACGAGAGGGAGCGGGACGTGCTGTGGGCTTGGGTGGACGGGGACAAGTGGGCTGGGTGGGCGAGGAGCATGTACGATGTCAAGTTGGGAGCGCGCGATGGACCCAAGGTGGTCATTGCCGATCCAAAGGTGAGCCGCGTCATTGTGTCTCGGTTTTCTGCATGCGGTGTGCGTGGTGGGGGGAGCAAAGAGAGCGCTGACTATTTCCCCGTGCAGCGCATGGAGTATTGGAAGACGACGGTGGAGGGCTCGCCGCTCGAATTGGATCGACAGGCCGTGTTTGACGTGATTGAGCAGGGCGCGTACGCGCGCCGGATCAAGCCCGAGTCGTCGAGGCAGTTCCTCGAGCGGTTCGCTTATGTGAGTCTGGTCACTCTCCACCTTGGAACACACACTCTCGCAGTCTCAAAGATCTTGAGCTGACTGACTGACTGATGGTCCCTTCTCGTTGGCGGAAACAAACTTCTGCAGGCCATTGTCGACCGCATCACCTCGACGCTCGATTGGGTCACGACGCACCCCCTCTTGTTCATGATCGGCTTCAGCGTCGGCGTGTACCTCTTCTGGGTCGCCCTCAAAGCCTCGTTCGCGTCGTCGTCGTCGGGCCCGGCTTCGTCGTCGTCGTCGTCGGGGGTGTTGGCTTCATCGAGGGTGGGAGCGGGCGCTGGCGGACTCGTTTCGCGAGGAGGGTATGCTCCGATTCCGGGAACCAAGCGGGAGTAGTCAACGGGCGCGGCTTTTCTGTTGTACAGCTATGGACACTCTTTGGTTGCTTGACGGGAGCTGTGGTCGCGATGGGGAAAGAAGCATTCCGGACCCTCTTTTTCGCTGCGTCAAAAACGTCCGCCGAGCACCGCACCGTTTCAAACCTGACAAGTGCGTCTTTCGCATTCTCCTCCTGATTCGCTAGCTTACGGAATCCGGCTCCTTGCCAGTCTATACATACACAGTCGGAGAAAAATTGCACCGGAACGTTAATATTGCCACCCGAAGAAGACGATCGAGCGCACAAAAAGCTCGGCAAGCTGGGGTATCCAGATTCAAGATTAACGAGACACGATCTGGCCACATCCCTGAAGCGTTTCTTGCCATGCGAAGGAGGGGCGAGGCGCATCCGCAACGCCGGCGGAACTCCTCACCGAGCATCCAGATCAAAAAAGCCGTTCGCGCAGGTTCGCGCATAATCTCAAGGCTTTTGTGTCGCGTCTTGTCCGTAACTACGGGCCCGCCGCGTATCGTGATCGAATGCTCTTTCCCCTCAGCTACGCGCGCTGCTGTCCGATCTCGTTCATCCGCTTCGCATCGCTTTTCTCGCTCTTTTGCCAGACACCCTTCACGCGCCGCCTTTGCGCTCTGGGATGAACCGCGTGCTAGATTGCGTCAGTATGCTCTCACGAACACGGCAAGGTGGCGAGATCCGTTTGGGCGAAGACTCGGATGCGCCCGCGCTCGTCACGGAAAAGCTCCACGGCGGCGGCGGGAGGGGACGTCTTCCGGGGCCGGTCCTCTCCCCTTCACCACTTCGCTCACGGTTTTTCTCGGGTATGTGGGCTCCTCTTGCTAGCTTTGACGAGTGCGTGAGGGACTCACTCAGGTTGGAGCTGCAGGACCCATACTCAAGCTCGCAGCATGGATCATCCTGTGAGTTCGCGCCCGGTTCTCACGTCCGCCCACGCCAATCTTTGCTCCTCTCGGACCGGGTCACCGCTGACCTCGAGAGAAAAACCAAAACCGAACAGCACCTGTGTATGGCGCGCAATCCTGCAAGGGGTCGCGCAGTCTGACCGGGCCGGCATCGCGGTCTCGTTCGGAGCGAACCATCCCGTCCTCTCGACGGTTCCGATCTTGCTCGCGTGCCCGGCTGCAGCCTATGCTCTCACCGCCGCGCGTCGGCATTCGCGAGTCGCGCAGGCTATCTTGTGGCTCGTCACGTCAGGTACGTTTCGCTGTCGACCAGCCTGCCGAAATAAACAGAACGGGAGTGGCTGACGACGGTGTTGCGCGCTTCCGCAGCCATCTTTGCTGTCCCGTGGGTACTCGTACCATCCTGGGCCTCTCGACGTTCACCAATGGAAGCCTCCTATACCCTCTTTAGTCTCGGTACGTTGCCGCTGAGCTCTCCCGAATTCGGTGCCGTCAAAAACATCCGCTGAATTCACTGCCTGGGCTCTAGCGGCCTTTGAATGCGCGCTCGTCCTCTGGTAAGTTTAATTGACGCTCGGGCTTGCGTCGATTTGTGCAGCCATCACTGAATCGGCTCTGCTCCCCTTTCTTCTTGCAGGGCAATCTTGCTGGCGAATGAACGAGCCGAGCGAAAACGGCTTGAACACCAGACTCTGTCGTAGTCGCGGCATCCATCCATGATACCCTCCAACTTGACATACATTGCATCCGTTCATCCCTTGCACGGACAGTATACGCTCAAAAGTGACTGAGGCATGCGTACTGTACCCGCTCGGTGGCGCGCAATGTTTTGAGAAGGCAAAAGTCCATCGCTCAATCGACTCGCCGCTCGGACGGCGTAACCCGCTGACTTTGAGACTCGCGCATGAGAAGCCTCTACAGCTTACATGACGTTATAGTCATCCAACGACTCGCGGGGCCTGATTCGAGCCGCAGTCTTGTCCGAGGCGCCCGAGAACATCCCCCGTCTTCTCAATCAAGTTCCGCCCCGATGGCTCGCATCTTCAGCAACAGCGGATACTTGCTTTGCCCAAGGGTGCGCTGTGCAGCCCAGCTTTGTCGTGCGGCTGGCGAGTTCCGGTACGGACTCGTCCGGCCACCGTGCCTTGAGTAGTACAGGGTCGACCGGAGCTTGACCAGGGCCTTTTTCGAAGCGACGTTCCGGTCACCAATCTCTTGTCGCAAGTCTCTGCTTAAGCAAGATGCGGAAACAGATCGCGTTCTTCCGGAGGCGGTTTAGACCGATGGCACGCAGTGGAAGATCATGGCTCTGAGCGCGCCCCTGCTCAGCCGTGCAGCAAGCAATTTTGTTACCAAGTCCGAATGCAAGAGGCTTCTCGGCGTGTACTGTGCCGGGCAGCCGGATATACCCCAAGGATACAGTAGTGAAGAATGTATGTAGCGATATGCATGGGGTTTCAGTAATCATCGCTGGCTTGTCTCGCCGCAGATTCGGAGCCGCGCTCGGCAGCGCATCCTTGATCGGATCTACACTCGCTCGCCCGCTCACGAGCTACACACGTGCAGGGGCACCAGCTATAGCCAGATCATCCACGGCTGAATACCTGGCTGCAGCAAGGCCGAGGTCTGTAGGCACTGCTGCCCGCAAAACGTCGCCTTGTCGAACCGTCATTCAACACGTCGTACGACAGCGACACAGCTCGCCAGGCAAAGGAGCACGAGGGGTGTATAGGGCGAGCCAGCATCCTGTCAGTACTCCTATGCCTCTCGTATCTCCCGCAGAAGCCCTCGCTGACCGAGTTACCTCGACCAGCAACCTCGTCTCGATCACTGAACAAACACCTCGCTCGCACTCGCTACGCCGCCTCGACAGCAGTCTGTAGCCACAAGGACCGATGCACAACGGCAAGGCAACTCCTTCCCGCCCACCCCCGGCCAAGATCCGCAAACTCTCGGCTCCTCCTGCAGCGCCGCCTCTCGAGAATCCGACCTCACCGACATCGACGCACCGGAGCTCGTTCTCGTCCTCGCCCGAGCGAGATCCAGCAGCACGTGCAGCAGCCGCAGCGACGACGCCGAAACGGACGCCGAAATCGCCATTCCGCTCTCTGCGGACTCGGTTACGCTCGTTCGGACTCGGTTCCTCTTCTCCTTCAGCAGCAGCAGCAACCGCATCGACTTCTTCGAGACGCCGCCCTGCCTCTCTCGGGGGTGGTGGAGGGAAAGATGGTTGGTCCGGGACGACGACGGCAACCAGGCAAAGCGTGCGAGGGAAAACGGTTTCAGGCCCGGTTTCCGTGATTCCGGGCGGAGCGGCGAGGCTGAAAGGGTATCAGGGGCCGGCGGGCAGTCGGCCGAACGCGGCTCTGACGGCGGCGGCGGCGGAAGCGGCGGCAGGGACCGTCGGGAGGAGCGTCTCTCTGCCGGCGAACCTTGCAGCTCGGGCGACGGGAGGTGGTGGTGGCGGTGGCGGAGGAGACGACGACGGCGCGGATTTCGACGAGCAGCGCCGACGAGTCGACGAGGTCTTACCGGCTCTGCTCTGGCGAGCCCGTAGTGGTAAGAGTCAAGGTGGCACGGAATACGGGTCGGGCAGGGTGACCGAGTTTGGCGCCATCCTCGGAGGCGCCGTTTCGCCGCTCAGCGTCGACGAGTTCCTCGCCGCCCAAATGCCACTCCACTCGCCGCCGCCGGTCAGCCCGAACCACTCGACGAGCGATGTCGACGCACAGCGTCCGCTCCCGAGCCGAGACCGGAGCCCGAAACCCGGTCTCCGATCGATCCAGATCCCACCTCGAAACGATCCGAGTTTCTCACCGAACCCGCCCTCCTCAATTGCGCGGTTCCTGCGCTCTCCTACCCCAGAACAACAACATGGAGAAGCCGAGAACCCTTCTTCGAACCCTCGTCCTCCGCTCATGCCGCCTCGGATCTCGTCCGACTTTATTCGCCATTCCGCCGGACCTTCGTTATCGGCCCTCCGAGCCCGCCAAGTCGCCGAGACGGAAGCGATCGCGCGAGATCTCGCCGCGAGGGATCCCACGCACCGCAATTCGCGCATCTTGCCTGGGGCGACGCTGCCGATCGATTGGGCGACGCAGACCCTCGTTCGGAGCAAGACGATGGGAGCGGTTGTTGCCGTTCCGGATCGGTGGCGAGATCCGTACGTCGTCGAGGGCAATTCGAACGGGAGCGGCGACGGCGGTAGGAAAGGCTCGTCGTCGCAGGGATCGTCGAGCTTGAGGAGATCCTCGTCCGACAGTCCACTCCTGCCGCAGAGCGATGTGATGCGGGACGCGATCGCGGTCGCTGGCGGGCGACAGGGCGAGAACGAGCGAGGGTTCAGTTTGGGTCGAGTGGCGGGGCGACGACGACAACCTGCGATGATCAGCTACAAGACGCACGGGAGGACGGCCTCGGTCCCGACGACGAGGAACGAGCGAGCAGCGGAAGGGCAGCATCCAGACTCGGAGGACTCGCCTTTTTTCAAGCAGCCGTTCCCATCCGAGTTTGAAGAAGTCCCGTTCCGCCGAGCCGCCAATTTTCGCCCGTCTTCGTCGGCGGCAGACGAGGAAACGAATCTTCCGATGTCGCCCTCGACGCCGGCTACACCGCTCATGCCGCAGATTGTCGAGGCTTCTCCGCCGCCGTCGACTGCGCCGGGATCCCCCGATCCGGGCTCTTCCAAGCCGAGCAGCAATGCCGCCGACGAGAACGGCAAGAGCCCTCTGATGGACATGATTGAGCAGCTACAGGCGCATCCGACCAGCAGGAACGGTGTCTCTGCTCCGTTCCGAGGCGGTGGTGCCTTTCTTGGTCCTTCCGCGGGCCGGCACATGTTCGCGCGCGAGTACGCCGCCGCCGCCGCCGAAGACCCCGAGGACGCGATGGAGAATCTCGACGATTCGCCGTACGAGGAGGAGTACCACCATCGAGATCGCAACACTTCGAACCAAAGCGAGGGGGGATATCCGTTCCCGCTGGCCGGGTATCTCGAGAGCGCGGCACCGTCACGGAGCGCCAGTACGGATGCTGGGCAGGTTCATCCTGGACCACCGGCGTACCTCGCGAAGCTCCCTTCGCGTGCGGGTCTCCCTGCTCCAATTGCTCGCTCTCCTCCTCCGCCAACGTCGCCGACACCGAATTCCGACCGCGATGATGGATTCTTCCTCCGTTCCCCACTCGGAGCTTCTTCCGGAAGCGCATTCGTGCGCGCATCCTTCGACTCGCCAGATCGGTCCATCACGATGGAGCAAATGGAGCGCGAGATTGCGCAGATGGAAGCCGAACTCGCCGCGTCCGGGACGCCCCGGTCACTGTACGATTCGCCGTACCTGTCTTCGATTCGCTCTCCCGCCGTCGGCGACGACGAACCGGAATCGCCCTCGCCGCCCGGAAGCAACAGGATCACGCCTCGGTCAGCAAAGCGGTGGAGCTTGATCGAGATGGAACGGGCGTACGAGCGCATGAAGAACTTGCTCGCGTCGTCGAACGAGCGGCAACGGAGCCGGTCTCACGACGAGAGGGCTTTCGGGCTCGACAGCGTCCCCGAAGTGCTTGCGGCTCAAGACAGCCCGTTCATGGCAGCTCGCACAGACGGAGGCGCGAGCCGAGAAGGCGAACGACCTGACCAGGCATCGTTTTCTCCCAAGCCGTCTGCGTGAGTGTTCGCCTTCTGAAAGTCCGCCGCCCGGCCGATTCCCGCTGACAAGAGCTTTCCTTGGTGAGACAGTCTACGAGAACGTCGATTGGCGGATCAGAGAGACTATGGCGTCGTCCCGCTCGGAGAATCAGGCGGCCCGCTGACCGTTGTGGCCAACAAGCCTTTGCCGGGCCTTCCTGCTCCGTCGCCTCGCAAGCCGGTACCTCCGTATAATGTCGCCAAGCCGTCGGGGCTTTCGGTTCCACTTTCGGATGCGGATCACGCCTCGCTGTCGGGACCTGAGCGAGCGGTCGAAGCGCCGGCAGCCGAAGCTCTTTCGCGCGCAGCGGCACCAGAAGGAAAGTCCGACGCTGCCGACTTGCCGGAACCTGAAGCTTCAACATCACCGACCCGCGCTGCAGCCGCCGAGCCCGCCCCGGAACAACGTGGCAACTTGAGCAACTTGGCGCATCGGCGCACCGGCAGCGAGAGCCGGATCCGCCAGCTGTATCTGCCACTGCGGCACAAATCGACTCGCGACAGCATGTTGTCCGTCGCCGGGATCGACGACATGCTGAGCGAACTCGGAAGTCCCGTCACCGAAGTTGCGCCGAAGCGCAGTTCTGGTCATTCGGAGACGACGACAACGACGACGACGACACCGCCGCCGCCACTCTCGCCCTCGCACGAGCAGCGCTTGCCGACGAGTGCTCGCTCGAGCCGATTTGCGCGGTACGAACTGCGCAGCGGAGCGGGGCGCGAGTTGCAGAGACGCCTCGGTCACGAGAACAACGCGCCGTCGCCGGTCGAGCCGCTTTCGCCGATGCGGAGGCAGGACCCCGCCGTTCGACGAGTTTCGTCTCGCTTATCATCGTCACGTCTACAAAGAGCTGCGGGGGAACTCTCCGCGGAGGAGGGGAACCGCCGAACGGGCGAGGGCTCGAACGATGGTGGCGTCACGACGACTTGGTACCCGATCTCGCCCGGGCGGGACCGACCACTACAGCTTGCGAGCGATGGGTCTGAAAGTAATGGCACCGTTTCAACGGGCTACGACAACGGTCGTCGTCGTCGTCGCTCCTCCTCTGAGAAACCGAGAGGGGTACCGGCTCGACCAGCTTTGAGCGTCGCTCGCGTTCGCACGATGGACAAGCTCGAACTCTACCTCGAGTGGGTCCTCCCTCCCCTTCTCCTTCATCCTCAAGACGTTCCGTACTGACCACCGCCCCCGCACGCGCAGGTACGTTGCGATCCGGAGCGACCTCGAGAAAGCCGAGCTCGAACGCGCGGCCGTGTTTGACGCGCTTCGCGAGACGCGCGCAGTCCTCGCCGACGTGAGACGCCAACGCGACGCCGCCGAGAGGGAACTGCAAGTGGTGCGAACCGCCGGACCGCCGGATGCATCTGTGCGTGGTTTTTCTTCTTCTTCGGTTCTCGGCGCTTTCTGGTCAAGGCAAAGACGAGCCGAGCTGACTGAGTGTGGCCGTTTCTTCAACACAAAACACTCAGCCTACCGATAGTACCCACGCGTGGCGAGAACGAGCGCAACAAGCGTTGCGTGACGTCGAGATCCTCCGACACGAGTTGCTCGAATCTCGAGCGCGCGAGAAGGAAGCCCTCGCCCGTGGCGGAGGGGGAGGCGGAGGAGGAGGAGAAACCTCGAGCGTCTCCCCGCCGCCGCCGCCGGTGCGGGCGACGAGGTCGTTCGTCGTCTCCCCGTCCTCCTCCCACTCCTCCTCGGAACTTTCGACGGCTGGGGCGAGGACGACGACGACGACGGTCACGATGCAACAGGGTCCCTTTCCGAGCGCGAGCGGAGAGACTCAGGCTCACAATCATCACGATGCCGCTTCGTCCGAGCGCGTTCTACGCTCTCCTCCTCTCTCGGTCGACAACGACCCAGCCCGCGCTGCGCCGCGAGATTCCAAAGACTCTTTCGCTTCTTCGAGTCTCGACAGCCAGTTCACGACGACGACGACGAGCAGCGACGCGCCTACTACGGACAACAACGTCGACGGCAGCAGCAGCAGCAACGGCGGTGCGAGGAACCGGCTCTCGGCGCTGTCATTATTCCACGGGAGTGATTTCGTCTCGCCGTTGATGAATCAGACTATGAACTTTATCGTCGGAGGACTCGGCAGCAGCGGTGGGGGGCGGCGTGATTCGGTCGTCGATCTGGCGCGGGAGGAGGAGCGGGAGGGCACGAAGTCGAGCTTTGGCTCCGGGACGGGGACGGGGACGAGCGCGAGCGCGGTGAGCAGTCCGCTCAAGGGTCGGTTTTCGGCGACGGCGGGATTCTCGGGTGAGGCGGCGGCGACGACGAGGACTGCGACGACGTTGATGGGTCGTTCGTTGAGCGCTCTTGGGTTTCCGGGTCACGGTCTCGCCACCGCCACCACCGCCACCGCCGAAGAGGATGCGGCGGCGAGGGCGGGGGCAAAGATGTCGACGAGCACGGTCGGCACCACTACCACCACGACCACGACGACCACCACTTCTTCCGGCATTGGCAACGGAGGAGAAGACTGGTCTCTCGAGTCGACGACGCTCGTCAATCCCAATCCCGAGGACGACCACGAAGAGGGTGGTCTGCTTCAGGATCCAGCAGGACGACGACGACGACAACGACGACGACAGGGAGGCAAGAACTGGTTGCGGAGTCGGGACGAGGCGTTCTTGGCTGACTTGACGACGGCGCCGAGTCTCGGTCTTGGGAGTGCGGTCGACGTCGATCACGATCGCGGTCAGGAGGAGGGGGAGGATTGATTTCACGCGCGCGGACGCAGGACGCAGGCCGATGCTGGGATGCGGGCGGCGGCGGTGCCAGCGCTCGGGCGTTTCGCAAGAAACCTGAGGAAGCAGCCTCGCGCCCTCCTGTGCAATTCCCGGTGATCTCACGATGCTCCACGTGAGAGATAACTCAGGGCATGCGGGTCTGCGAGTCGGAAGGTGGCCATCCGAGTTTCGAGTCTGTGCGGATTGGAAAGTTGAGCGAACGAGGGCGAGAAGTTGAGCCAACCGTGTGCGATCTCGGGTGGAGTCGGACGGGAGAAGGGGCGGATCTGTGATGCAGGCGTGCTATGTAGTAGTCTACGAGTCCCGCGCGCTTGTTTCTTTTCGGGTCGAGCAGCTCGATCGCGAAGACGGGCAGTAAAGCGAGCGAAGGGAGGCGCGCAGCTTGACTCTGGCCCTCGCCCTCGTCTCGCACCAGTCAGCTAGTCGGTGCACTGAGCGAGAGCAAACACATGCCGGGATCGACTCCCGCCAGTCGGGCGTCTGCTCGCACGCGCAAACGGTCGCAGAAGGCGACGCCCGCCGACAGCCAAAGTGATCAACCCTCGGCGACCGCTCAAGGTCAGTCCCTGCACGCCTTAAGGGAGGCAGTGCGGGTGCAAAGGACAATGACTGACGAGTATACTCTCCTCCTACCCCCGCCTATTGCGCCCTCGCCCCTCGTCCCCGTCGTTGCGTCGCTCCGTGTCCCGCCTCGTCTTCGCCCATTCGCGCCTTGGCCAAACCCGCGCTCATCGCGATGCGCCAATCGCTGGACACCGTGTAACTGCCCCGTCTGATTCTACTCAAACTCAAAACTCGGACCCACCCCTACTGCCGCCCACTGCCAAACGCCGTTCCCTCGCACTCGGGCACGCCCAAACACTCTGCCGCCTCGCGACGCGTATCCCGGAAACCGACGCTTCGGCCACCGGTCTCTGCGGTCTCGCCCGAATGCGCCACACAATCTACGACTCGCGCCACGCTCTTGTCGTGTGCTTGATCATCGTCCCCGTGATCGCGCCGTTCTCCCCTCACCCCATTCAACAGCCTCGTCCTCGAGCGTACCACCACCACCAGCAACAACAAGAACAACCGCAGCGAGCACGTCCTCAGCTCGCAAACCTCGTACAACAACTACTAAAAGAGGAGCGAGAGCGGCGGCCAAGAACACCAACGCGGGCGGCAACTTGACCGACGCCTCTTCCGCAAAAGCCTCGTCGGTCGACCTCGCAGGCTACGACGACCTCCTCTACTCGCACGACGTCAAACCCGACCTCCAACAACAACAACACTACGCCAGCGGGAGCGGCAGTGAACCCCCCGGTGGCGTAGACGTCAACGCTCCCGGATACCTCGCCCCGGATTACACCCTCAACCCGGCCGGTCCCGCTTCGAGCGCCGACATCGACTTTAAATGCCCCAAGTGCGACAAGACGTACCGCGGCAAACATGCGAGGAGTATTTGGAGGAGGCATCTCCAGGACAAGCATGGGATCCCGCTCGCGGCCCAGCCGAGACGGACGAGGTGGGACAATGGTGAGTCCGGCGCGCCCATTTCCCTTTCACGAGGATCACGTTTGCCCCCCCCCCCCCCCCTCGTTGCGCGCGAGACGGAACCTGATTCTCGTTTCGCCG
>JAMALC010000008.1:0-72231 GCA_023628275.1 Rhodotorula sp. M30-05A-2 | reverse complement strand
GTTGGGGGTAAATGGTGTGGCCGGGGGGCCCCTTTCCCTTTCCCGTGGTAAACGTTTGCCCCCCCCCCCCCCCCCCTCGTTGCGCGCGAGACGGAACCTGATTCTCGTTTCGCCGTGACCGGCAGACGCGAACCGGCCGAAATCGGAAGAGGAGAAGCGGACGCGGACGCTCGAATCCAAGCGGCGGTGGGCGCGCAAGAACCGCGCCGAAAAGGGTTCCGTCACGGGCAGTGCCCGCAAAACTCGCGACGATACCCGCCCGCCGACTCCTTCCGTCGCCGGATCGGTCGGAACTCCGGCGACCGACGATGAAGACGACTTTGAACGCCCCGGCGATCTTTATGCCGGCGGCGACGGCGGTGGTCGAGGTTTTGTCGGTGCCAACTTGTTGCCGTTGCCGTTACCGCCTCCTCCGAACGGTGGGTTCATCGATGACGAGGAAGGCGATTCGAGCTTTGATGCCGGTTCCGTCGGCGGATGGAGCGCCGAAGGACCCCCCGGACTCGCTCGAGGCGGCAGCGCTCCCCTCGGCTATCCGCCACCCTCTTCGTCTTCTTCGTCCCATCCTCACTATCCGGCCCCACCACCGTTGATGCAACATCCGCATCATCACGGACACTCGTACGCGTCCGCCGCCGCCCCTTCTCCCTCCTCTTCGAACCCGTTCTATCCCCAACCGAACTTGTATGGCTACCCCGTCGGACGGAGAACTCCCACCAGGTCCGCCGCCAACGGGAATGTACATGGGGAAGGAGGAGGCGGCATCGGTGGGGATCCGTACCTGGTGGCGATCGCGGCGGCGGCGACGAGAGGCGCTGGGCCTTCCTCCTCGTCGGCAGCGGCGGGTTTGCCGTCCCTTCCTGTTGTTTCTGCTGCTGCTGCTGCAGATGGAGGAGGATCCGACGTCCGCAGGTCTTCTCGTCGACGGGTCCCGACTGCTCGGCGTCGAGATGGTGGTGGCGCTCTGGCCGACGACGATGACGATGACGACGCGGAGGGTCACGAGTTGCCCCCCCTGCCGCAACTCTCTTATCACCACCAAGCGTCGTCCTCGTCCGCCGGTG
The DNA here is from genome assembly GCA_023628275.1 of Rhodotorula sp. M30-05A-2. Lineage (NCBI taxonomy): Eukaryota > Fungi > Basidiomycota > Microbotryomycetes > Sporidiobolales > Sporidiobolaceae > Rhodotorula > Rhodotorula sp. M30-05A-2. The sequence goes on along the minus strand of JAMALC010000008.1, from coordinate 71,167 downwards.
GGAACCCGTACTCGCAACCGTTTCATCCCCATGCGGCGGCGGCGGCGCAAGATCAGCCGCATGGTCCTCCGCTCGCTTCCAACTTTCCGCATCACCCTCACCCTCACCCTCATCTTCATCAGTACTACCACGACAACGGAGCGAACGCCCGCCCGCTCAGTCCAATGTTGCTCTCGGCTGCGGCGGCTTCTTCGTCCGCCTCGGGGGGTGCCGGATACGCGCCTCCTCGTCCGCACTCGAACCCGAACCCGGTCTTCCCCTCTCCTTACGACATGCCCCGAGCCCTTCCCGTCCCTCCCGTCTCTCCGGGTGCTCCCGCCCCCGTCGCCATGCCGTATTATGCGAGACGACAATCTCCCGCGAGGGTCGTCACGACCACGAGTGGAATCGCTGGCGGGATGGGGATGGGGATGGGGATGGGGATTCCGGCGCCGACGAGTGGGTCGAACGCGCATCGGGAGGCGGTCAATGCGCAAGGGGGGTTGGAGAGTCCGGTCAAGTTGAGGAGGACGGGGTTGAATGGGAAGGGGAAGGAGGCGATCCATCGCGCCGGTGGTGCGACGGCGACGAATGGCGGACAAGGAGGAGGAGGAGGAGGAGGAGGAGCAGGAGTTGGAAACGAAGCGGGCGGGAGGGGACCGCACCGCGAAGACGCGGCGGGGATCTTGCTCGCGCTCAAGGCGGGCCCGAGCAGTCCGATGGCGCCGCATGTCCAGAGTCCCGTTTCGAGCATTCGGGGATCGGGACCGCCGTCGATGTCGATGATGGGTGCTCCGCTTGGTCGAGGACGACGGACGCCGTCGCGGAGGAGGAAGGGCAAGGGCGTCGAGGAAGGTGGCGATGGCGAGGAGAACGACCACGAGGAGGAGGAAGAGGAGCGAGACGACGAGGAGGAGGACGACGGTCGTGCGGTGCCGAGCTTGATGCTTCGCTCGCGAGCAGGAGGTCAACAGGCGTCGACTTTGAATGGACCTCTCTCGCCTTGGCGAGCGGGATCCGCCGCTTCTTCGTCGACGTCGCACCTTCCGCCAAACATGACCCCGACGGCAGCAGAAGCGGTCTCGCCCCGAAAACGCGGTCGGAGCAGCTCGCCGGTACCGATGCTCGCGAGTACTTCGAGCAGCGGGGAAGGCTCGACGGCGGCGGCGCATGCGTTGCTCGCGACGGCCAAGAAGGCTCATCACCAGTACGCGACGGCGGGAGCGGCGGGAGGCGGCGCAGGAGGGGGAGGATCCGAGACGGGACCTTCTTGGCGGACCGAGGCGAGCCTCGTCGCGACGCCGACGCCGGGGATCATGATGCGGATGGTGGACAGTTCGCCGGTCGTTCGCTTTGGTCATGGAGCCGGTGGAGGCGGTTCGGCGCACTTGGGCGGGGGCCGCGGACGACACCGTGATGATGACGAGGACGAGGACGAGGACGATGCGGCGGTTGGCGAGCTGACGAGCGAAGGCGACATGATGCGACCTGCGACGGAAGCGGATGACGATGACAACGGCGGCGGCGGCGATCGTCAGCGAGGAGGAGGGCGAGAGTCGTTCTCGTCTAGCAGTGGTGGCGGGCGCCGATCTCGCAGTCGGGCCAGTCTCGAGAACGAACGGCGTCGCCGGAGTGGCGCAGCAGGAGCGGGAGGCGGCTCGAGCAGCAGCGGTACGGGAGCAGGCAGTTCGTCCGCCGCTCGACCGTTGCATCATCACCACCCGGCCGGTCTCACGTCCGAACTCGGCGAGTTCGACATCCAGCCTTCTTCGTCGTCTTCGGGAGGTCGCACGCAGCACCATCACCACGACCCGCTCCGCGAACTCGACGCCATGTTGCCCGGTTCGTCGTCGTCGGGCGGCGGAACCTCGCAGGCTCATCTCGTCACGCCCGCTCCGGCCGGTTCCGCAGCCTTGCGCCGCACCGTTTCGGACAACGGTCCGCCTCCGCCGCCCCGGCAGGTCGCCACGCATCCTCACGATCCGTTCATCGCCGCCGGCGTCATGACGGAAGGCATCTTGCCCCTCTCGGGCGCGGCGCTGAGCAGTCTCGCGCGGCAGACCGAGCCGCAGAGCTTTGTCTTTTCGTCGCCGCGCCACCCAGTCTTTTCGGAGAAGTTGGGTCTGACGGCCACGCCCGGACCGGGCGTTCTGTACACGCGCGCGGGTGGCGAAACTCCCGCTCGTGGAAGTCATGCCGCGAACGGCGCCGACGACGCTTCTTCCGCCGGCGGGCGGATCCGCGAACTGTCCGGCTCCAACACGTCCGGCGACGACGACGCGAAAGCGCTCAAGACGCCCGTCATGGGTCGACTCTTTGCGACTTCGCTGCAGGGCGGCGACGGTCGTCGTGGTGGCGGACCGGCTCCGCCGACGTCGAGCGTCGGGATGCCCGCGAGCGATATCGACTCGATGGGCGGGGAGGACGAGAGTGAGACGACGGGCACGGCTGGAACCGGTCGCGAGAGTCAGAGTCCCGGCAAGGCGACCGTCGACGACGACTACGAGGACGACGACGGCTACTCAGAAGCCTGAGCCGCGCCTCTTTTGGTATTCTTTGGCGCTTCTCTTTTCTTTTGACAACTGTGAGTGCTCTGGCGATTGCGTGCCCAGGCAATACTCCATCTGACTCGTTCTTTCTCTTCCGCCAGTGCCTTCTTTCCTTATGATCTGTAAACCGTATCTTGTCGTGCATTTCCAACCTCATCTCTACAACGCTTCGAGTCGGTTCTACACCCCTTTCCAGCTACCGCCGTCGCTCCAGAAACTGCCGTCATCCTTCTGCCTCACTGCCGCCTCATGAGCGCTCGCGACCGACCAAGCCGGAGCGCCGCGTCCGGCCACTCCCTCTCGCAAAGGAATTTGCGGCGCCCGCGTCGAGATTGACCGTGCCGAGTGTCCGGCCACGGAGAACGGGTTTGAAGCTGTTTGCCCCCGATCGCATCAGCCTCCGTTGGCTCTCCGTCCGAAAGGTGAATCGCTGACCTCTAGAACGCAGCGATCCGGCTATACTTCCGTGTTCCAGCTGCACTCCCGATGCATGTGCGCTCAGTGCGTCTCGTGACGGAATCGCACCGAGCGAGGCGGAGCGTGGCGGCATCGGAGACGCGAACGGGTTCGAACGAGCCGACGGCGCAAGCGAAGCGGTTTGGTCCATGGCGGAGTGCGCGGGCGGGTGGGGTGCGAGGTGGTTGCTGCTGCGCCATTTCGACGAGATGAGTTCGTACGGTTCGGAAAAGCGGGAATGGCTCACCTTGCCTTGCGCCCGTAGACTGCGGCCTTTTTGCATCCCACCCCAGCCTGCGACTGAGCGCACGTAGTTTCGCTGCGCACGCGTTCCAGCCAACTGCGAGCGTCGGGCGCACGTCGACGTAGCTGGCCGCATTCTGTGCCCACGACGGCCACTCCCTCCGGTGCGCAGGGACCCCGTCCGACCTTGCCCATTCTGGTCGGATCCAGCGGCTGGCGAGGATCTGCCTGCGGCCTCGCTCCACGTTCAGTTCCACGCTCGGGAGGATCCAACTCAGTACCAGACACAGCGCTTGAAGGACAGTCACCAGGCCGGGTGAGACGGCGAACGAGAGAAAGTAGACGGTCCAGGTGGCGTAGTAGCCGAGCGGGCGGAGGTAGGCATTGTACGGCTCCAGGTACCGGGCGAGCGCGATGGGCATACTTGGCTTTCGGCTGTGACGCGACAGGAGCATGGGAAAGTAGCCTGAAGCGCACGTGGGCGCGTCGTTGCGGTGTTCGGAGGTCCGCGGAGCCCTTTCGGCCCTGCGTACGCCTCGAGCTGCGTAGCTAACGGAGCATCCTGACTAGACAACTATTATGTACCGGGCCCTCGATGGCCTTTGACAGTTTCAAGATGTTGATATGTGATGTGGGCAGAGCTCGGACGACTAGATGAGCAACGTTGAGGTATTTCCCTCACACTGACCTCGTTCTGCACACGCGCGAGCCTAGAGCAACGCGGTGTCTCACACAAGCAAGAAGGGGATTAGAACCACTGCAAAGAATCAGATGTTTGGTTCGGTAAACTGACAGTTCTCCTGACCGGAGAACGTAGACTGCCACTCGACACTCGAGCGTCAATGGTTGACAGATACTCGGGAAAGTGCTGTAGGACGGACAGTGTTCAAAGGAAGTTCTGTCGCAATGGCTCAAATACGGCTCAAAAATTCAAGATATGACCAGGGTGGAAGGAAGATCTGTCAAAACAAGTGTCTGCGGGCAACGAGGGATGGAGCTTGAATGCTGTCCGGGTAATTATTGTGTTTGCGCTCACAAGGCTGGGAAAGAGGTCCGTCGCAACCTCGCCTGGGAGAAGGTGTCGGCACGCTGACTGTTTCCGCCCTGCCGGGCACCGGGGTGGTAAGACGACGGCATGGCTTCCCGGCGCCTGCCCAAGGGGGCTGACAAGGGCGCCGACGGAGGTAGGACAAAGGTGATATAGGCCATGTTGGACAGAGTGTGTTCGCTCTTCCGCGCGTGCAAGACGTAGTGTGTTGCCACTGGCGACCCGGCGTGATCAAATTCTGACCAAAGAATTTAAAGCTGACAGAGTCATACTCGAAAGACTTGCATCCAAACGCTGGGACTGTTGACAGGAGGGATATTATTTTCCGCAGTCCATGTTGGTCATTGAGTGTTTCCTTTTTGTGAGTGAGAAAGAGAAAAGAGCTGGAGGGACCAGAGCAAAATAAACGGAGACGCACACTTGAGCGAATCTAGCGAGAACCGAGTGCCACTGTTACTGAAGTTGCCTGCTTCCCAGTTGCGGAGGTCCTCAGGAAGTAGCGCGGACATGTCGCCATCTTGGTTTCCACCGTCGGTCAGGGGGCAGGGCGCTGGGGCCATGTGTATCGCTCCCGGCCGGTAGTGGTGTGCTCTGAGAACATACAGGAGCGGTAGAGGGGAAACCGGTAAAGCATAGTCAACCATGTGTGGTATCACATCACCTGATAACGGCGCTGCAAACGGAAGCAGGAAGTCTAGACATTGTGGTTGTCAGGAGTCCTAACCCACAGAGAGTACGCACCGAAAGTTTCACCGAGCGTGTATAGCGGTGCGGGGGAATTCATCTGTACTCGGTACAAGTCATGAAGCATCTGCGTGGACCCAAAGTAGAAGCAGTTCCAGATAATCGTGAATCGCTGAATTAGCTCCGGGAAACGCCACCGCTCGACCTACTCAACAATGCAATGCAATGCATTCAGACAATCAGTGAAGCTCCCTTCCGGTGTCAAGTGATTTGGCAACTCACCAAGTCACGCTTCAGTCTCTCTGTACGACCCCTGACCTCTTCCGGGTTCAAAGCCAGCGGCGTCAACCTGGCCGCGAGGGCTGCTTTGCCGAGAGCGACTGTCCAATATAAAGCCGGTCCGTCTAGACCTGCTATCCTGGCCGCCCTAGTGAGACGGCGCTCAAGATCATCTGGAAATGTCGCCATTTGAGTCTTGCTTGACGGGTCTGTGAGGCCAGAAGAGGTTGGAGAGAAGAGCCGAGGTTGTCCATCGAGGGAGGAGAAGGGTCGAGCTTCGGGATGTCCGTGGACTTGCCGCGCTCGCACCGCCACACGATTTCTGGTCATCGAGGGACGCCGCCTGGACATCCGCTGTTGATTTTCGGCAGAATTTCAGCGAATAGTGGCTGTGACCCTTGCTGAGACCTCACTTGGCCAAGGTAGCGGCAGAGAAGCAAACGAGATCAGGTCGGACTGAGGAAGCGCAGACCCGGCCGCCGTCGGCAGGTCATCCGACGGAAGAGGTGATTTGTGTGTCTATTGCCGTGTTCTCCTAGTCGAGCACAGAGACCAGCTTGGATGCGTAGGTGGTGCGTGATAAGAACATCTGATCAAGACCTTCTTAAAGTCACGTTAAGTCGTATAGCTTCTCTTGGGACCGGCCTAGAGAAGTCAAGCTGTTCTCAGCGGCTTGTATTGTACATACTCCAACGCCCCGGGAGGTGTACACGCGCCCATGCCAGGTAGAATGGCCTACTTGGGGTCGGACGCACGCGGTTCATCTCCGTCGAGCACGGTCAAATAATGATGTGGCAAGTGAAGTGTCTGTAGAGTGTCTGTAAGAGGAGGAGTTTGTCTACTGTCTACGACTGATTGGTACAGGGTGGATGACAGGTGAGCAAAACCAGTGGGAGGACGGAGATATGCTGTTATTGTCGAATTGCATGTCAAGGCCGTTGAGGTCGAGGGAGGGGCTTGTAAACCGACTTGTCCCGTCCCTGGCTGCGCGACATGGCCACATGCTGTGAAGGGAGTACAAAGCTAACATAGGCCTGGCGCTCTTGCTTGCCGCGGTCACGCTCGGCGCGCAAAAGAAAACGGGTCGCCATAGGTTGCCCGTGTTGATCGTACTCTTGATTGATGTACGTGAAGTGTACAGATTTGTAACCAAAGGGTGTGACATTGAACCGAGGAACTGGAAATAGCAGACAAGTTAACACAGGCAGTCTGGTAAGGACAGACGATCATCTGAAGAGAAGCAGGAAAAAGAAGTATTTGAGACGCACATTTCGTCGAGTCGAGGGACAAGGGAGTGCCCTCAGTGCACAGTCTCCCCGCACCCCATTCTTTAATATGCATAGACGTATTCCACTTTCTGGGTGCGCCCGTGCACGGGGCGCAAGGCCCGGGCCAACTGGATGACTCTGTTGTTGTCGGACTGCGGTGGTCCAGCGTTGAATATCGCTGCTGAACGGGCCGCGGAGCTGTAATCTCGATGGCTTCCACAACTAGATGAGGCAGGGAAATATTGGGGAGGAAATCTGCACAGGCAAGTCTGGGGTGAGTAGTCTTCAAAGCACATTACAGGTGTGCAAGGAACGAACGTACTCAGAGTCTCGCAGAGAATGAAAGGGGTCCTCCTCTGCGCTAGTGTGCCAAGGTTCACAGGTTCCAATCCCACTTCCGTGTACATGGAATTCCAAACATCGATGAAGCGCCGAATCAGCAGCGGGAAACGGGATTTCTTGACCTGGAGCGGGGTTGCAGCCGACCCCTTCACTCAGTGAAGGCTCCATTGTATAGAGTTGTAATGCAGCTCAAGGGCTCACCTTCTTGTACAGCGCATAAACAGCGTCATCTCCCACATCCAATGGTGTGTACCTCGCGGCAATGGCTCCCTCGCGGAGGTTCTCCGCAGTTTGGTTGTCGGGCACGTCCATCTTCGACCAGGATGCAGCCGATCCCGAGTGCTTGCAAAGGTAAAGCAGGTGGCTTGGAAGAAGAGAAAGGTGATAGAGTTCCTCGGCTGTTCCTCGCGTGAGGACAAGGGAAACGGCTTCGGAGTGTCCGCGGACTTGGCGGCGCTCGCGCCGCTACGCGCGTCACGAGGCCTCGAGGTGTATGTCACCGGGAAGCGGTCCCCGCCTGTTCTTTAAGCGGGTGTCGTTTCTGCAGTAGGTACTGCCGGAGGTTTCAAACGGCCGCGGGAGCGGCGAAGGTAGCGGCAGAAGCAAAGAGACTGAGATGAGCCACACCTGCAGCTCTGATTGATCGCCTTGCCTCAGGCTATCCAGCTACAAAGATACTGCACATGCTCCGAGGTCCAGCCCTTCCGGGTAGACTGTGTGTCAGCCATAGGGCTTTGCAAAGGCAAAACTGCGCAATCTGCGACCTTCTTAAGAGGGCTTAATGATCCGCGGTAGCTTCCTCTCGTGAGATAACAACCCGAAGCAGTTTACTCTCTGGCAGCGCTGTTGAGACTGTACCAGTCTTCAGGCAGAACAGACTCGGGAAAATACCTCTCGAGCCTCTGAGGCCGCGGGAAGAAGCAGGCATTCCATCTCCGTCTCTTGCTTCGCAAACTCATCAGCGAGTGTTGTCCAAACAGAGCTTAGAACATTGGGAGGGCAAGAGGAACAAAGCCAAGAGATGACGGGATGCTCGGTCACCATTCTGCTTCACGCCGACCCACAGGCTCAAAAGGCGAGAGGCCCGGCTGCTTGCGCAGTGAGTTGACTGTGTAAAGAGGGGGTGCGGTGTCCGAGGCAGGCGGATCCACTAGGATGAAGATGACTTCTGCCTGCAGCGTGTTGTTGCCTTTCGTGAGACGCAGTGTGTAGTGTGTCGTGTGAGAACAATGAGAAGTCTGTGGGACAAAGTCGATATTGATGGTGTCAAGACCAAAGCTCCAAGGGCTCAATGCTGCACCTGTTTGCGCCGAAGAAAGGGCAAACGCAGTCAGAAAGCGGATGTGAGGGATTTGGGGTATTGGAACGCGCGCACGCACACATGAGTGCATCCATGCAGCACGCAGCGCCCCTCGCGGAGAACTCTCCCTTTTCCCACTTTCGAAAATCCCGTGGCAAAGTGTGCCCGCTGTGCAGGCTGGGACGAAGTGCGCAAGGCCCGGGCAGCAACACTGACGACACCGACTGCGGGTTGGACGAAAAGTCTGCCGGTCGGACTGGCAATGCTGCCACAAGTAAACGCGGGTTGTTATGCGTGCCTGGATCCATGTTCGTTCAAGGGTTATGTCAATTGGATATGCAAAGGCAGGCCGCATGGTGGTTTCTCCTGTCAAGCAGCAGAGAACCGTCAACTCACCATTCCTCACGAGGACGTAGGGCAACGCTGTCCCGCCCGGTTGCGGAGGCGTTGAGGTTGTTGTGTGGCGGTGGCGTCCCGCGCGTAGGAACCAAAGCCACAGATCCGTAAAATGATGGATTACCTCCGGAACACGCCATGTCTCCAGCTGTGTGGTGGAAACATGTAGGCAATCGATGTCAGTACTCAGTAGGTGCTGTAGGGGTTTGGCCTCCAATAAAGATCCAAAAAAAGGAGAATCTGACCCGTGTGCGCAGTGGAGGTTCTTCGACCTCGTGAACGGGTGTGAAGTCGTGACGTGCGGCTGCTCTGAGAAGTTGAAGCGCTTCCTGTGACATGGCCACCCTATGAGGAGGCGCGTGAGTCATTTCATTTTGCGCAGAGAGGCGGACAGAGGACAAGACGGTGACTTACCGCGAAGGATGGCAGAGGCTCGGAAGAACCAGCAGTGTAAGAGGCAGAAGAAGACCAAGGGTCGTGGCCACTGGGATGCCCTTTTTGCGACATGGACCGGCATGTCCGCGGATGGGAGTGGGTGCGACCGTGCTCAATTCCTTGGCTGCCATTGATCGTGACGCGCAAAGCGACTCTCCCCAATAATTCGCTCATGCGAGCGTAGTTTTCACGGTCGGCTGCAGGAGCCAGCGGTGAAGGGCGACAAGCGGGACCGAGAGAAACCTGAATGGATGCAATGGTGTTTGGCGGCAGTTCTCCCCCGTTCGCCTTCGTCAATATTGCAGACTTCAAGTTAGCAAGGAGGTTTGAGATACGCTTATGAATCCCTGTCCTTTGCACGCAAAGTACAGGTCATAAAGCCCGGGCAGAGCGCGCTGCCGCAAGCTGCCGCGTAACGGCCATCGACCTTCTCAAGCGAGTATTCATGTTTGCGTAGCTCCTGTTGTGACTTGCTTCCCTTGAAGCAGTCCAGCACAAGTCTGGCAGTACTGTCAAGACTATACCTAATCCGCCAGGGAACGGACTTGCGCAGATTGAGTAATGCGCCCGCGGGGAAAGAGCACGCATCCCGTCGCTCACGCTCAAGGCTGATGATTAAGCTAATGTCTGTCGAGAGGAGAAGTGTATCTACCACTCAGGTAAAGGACTTGTATTATATCCAAGGGCGGCAGGACGGGAGGGGATGAACAGAGGAACTGCGAAAACGGAGAAAATCGCATCACAGATCCGTTGCGCTTCGACTTGCGGGCTCGAAGGGTGACCAGCCGCGTCTCTTGCTTAGGGAGTACGCTGTGCCGGGAGCGGGAGGTAGCAGCACAAAGCTGACTTCGGCCACCAGCGTTTCATCGCCCTCTTTGACGTGTAGCGTTACCACGTAGTTGGTAGCCAGACAAAGTTTTTTTCGATTGACCGTTTCGCCGGTGTACTTGATGCTGATGAAGCCGAGTTCAAATAGCTCGGGCATCAACTGCGGGTCTGTTAAATGCAGTAGACAGGTGCAGTCAGTGGCATGCTCCGAAAGACAGCTCAGGGCGTGACTCCCGCCCCCGTAACGGACATTCGTTCGAGTTGATGGAGCAACAATGACCGTTGCGGCACAAAGCTCCTGTTTCGTGCTGCCACCTGTGGCGCGTAGACTGGATCGCCTCAAGTGCCGACTCTGGCTGTGTCAATGCGAGTGACGGAGAGCGCGAGATATCGAGGCAAGACGGGAGTTGGTATGCCGCCACAACTAGATGCGGCCTTGGCGTATGCCCTGGACAAGCTCGCTCGTCAGAGATCACTCCAGAGGGGGCGGCACTGGCTCTTAATTAGAGGTGGCCTGTGAGAATTCAGCGCTCACGCGGTCACGTACCGTGATCCGATGGGCCAACGAGGATGAATGGAACCGCCCTCATACTCGGACGCAGTACTTTTGATTCGTGGGAAAGCGAGTGCCAGACTTCAAGGAAGCGCTGGATCACTTGTGGGAGACGCCATCTTTCCACCTGGGTAGGGGACGTGTCGTGTCGTACAGAAAAATGTCAGCATCGACTTTCGTGCCCAGCAAGCCCTGCAAAGGTGTGAATACAGGGACAAACTGACCAAGGTGCGCATTAAAAATTCCGTTTGTCCACCGAGATAGGCGGGTGTAAATCCTGCCTGCGTCGCTGCGAGCATGAGTTTGTCCTGTTCTTCGTCCCAATGGCGGTGTCCGTCCTGCGGGTGTTCGTCCTGAGACATGGCTACCAAGCGACCTTGCTACCGGGAGTGTGATTATATGTGGCCGCTTTCACTCAAGCAGCCGTCTCAGTATAACAGTGCCAGAAAACTGAGCAGCACCACGACAAGAGGATGGGAGAAAGAAGGACAACAGACCCCCGGCGAGGAGCTCTTGGTTGCACACCTCCAAGCGACAAGGGGTGCGAGCGTCCGGCATGTCCGCGGAGAGGAGTGGGGCGGTGCTCGAGGGCTTAGAGCCTGTCAGGTGTTCAGGTGCACGGTCCCCTTCCGAGCGAAGACACGGTTTCCGCCGGCAAGCATGTCCTGCGCCCTTATTCGATAGCGTCTCTGTATCCCTCGAGCCATAGCGTTCACGTGCAAGTAGCCGTAGTAGCTTGGTGGCGGTCGCCATGGAGCCTCGAGCGCGGGAGCAGACGAGAGAGCTGATGAAGAGCACGAGCTGGTGGCAGCGACACGGCGGCGAAGCGGCGGCGGCGGCGGCGGCCAGCGGCGCATTAGCATAGTCATGTGGGATGCTCGACGTCCGCAACAGCCCAGCCTGAGCAGTATGAGCGTGAGGAAGGGAGGAAAGCTGTGCCTCCACTTTTGCAGTTCGAGCTGAACGCGCCAACTTTTTCCATCGGAGCCTACACTCGCCCAAACACCGCATACACCATGGTGAGCTCACAGCAACCTTCCCTCGACCCGTCTGCCCAGTCACTGACACCCGCTACCTGCTCCGTCGCCCCCCAAACCAGCTCCGCCGCGAAGCCCGCAAGCGCCGCGAGTTCCTGTACACGAAATCGCTCGAGCAGAAGGAGCAGCAGATATGGCAGCGCAAGCAGGCAGTCCGGGACTTGCTCGCCAAGGGCAAGCAGGCACCGAGGGGCCACGGCGCCGGCGAGCGCGAACTCAAGATGGATGCGGCCCAAGATGGTGAGCGAGCCGGGTCTCTCTCTCACAGCTGGGTATGGCCGAGGGCGAGCTGACGAAAGTATGCGGGAACAGCTCCGATGACACACATTGATGACGAGTATGCCCAAGCCGGGATCGAGGACCCGCGAGTGTTGATCACCACCTCGCGAGACCCGTCGTCGAAACTGCAACAGTTTGCAAAGGTGCGCACGCCCTTCCTGAGAGATGCTCATCTCCGGCGTGTATGAGCAAGTCGGGTGGGACAGAAGCGCTGACCTTTCGGGATTCTCGTTCCTTTCTCCCCTCCGCCACTTCCTGCCACTGCCTCGTCGCTCACGCAATGAACCGCCTTGCAAACGACCAGGAACTGCGCCTCTGCATTCCCAATTCGACCCGCATCAACCGCGGTAACTACGTCATGACCGAACTGGCCGACGCGTGCCGCGCGAACCAAATGACGGACCTCATCGTCGTGCACGAACACCGCGGCGTCCCCGACGCGCTCATGCTCAGTCACTTCCCGCACGGTCCGACCGTCTTGTTCACGTTGACGGGGGTCGTGTTGAGGCATAGTTTGGGAGGGTTGGAAGGGACTACGATCTCGGAGGCGTATCCTCAGTGCGTTTCCTCTCTCCCGTCTTGGAACTGTTATCGCCGTGAAGGCTGACCGATCCACGCCCATAGTCTCATCTTTGAAGGCTTTGGTTCCAAACTTGGGAACCGAGTCCGCGACGTCCTCAAGTTCATCTTCCCCGTGCCAAAGTCCGTCTCCCCTCCCCAGCTACCCAGAGAGAGAGTTCTCGAGTTGACGTTCGATCCGCCCCCTCTTGCCGCCGCAACACACAGAGACGACACGAAACGAACGTTGACCTTTGTCAACGACGGCGACTTTATCTCGTTCCGGCATCACGTCTTTGTCAAGACGTCGCACAAGGAAGTCCAACTCGCCGAAGTCGGCCCCCGGTTCGAGATGCGACGTGAGTTTTTCTCGTCTCCCTCTCTGATACTCTCCCGCGCGCGTCAACGTAGGCAGAGAAACTGATGTGCAGGGACCGTATGAATCACTCACAGCGTACGAGATCCGGAACGGCACGATCGAGCAACAAGAAGCCGACGTCGAATGGGTCCTCCGGCCGTACATGCGCACAGGCCGCAAGCGCAACCAGCTCTGAGTCTGAGAGTCGAGTCGAGCCGAGACGGGACCCAAACCTCGCATTTCTTCTGTCCGATCATCTTCCCCTCCATTTCCTTTGTTGTTCTTTTCCTCTCTCTCTCTCTCTTTTGATCCTCTCTCTCTCGCATACAGGCCCGCCCCTCTCTCGCATGTCGCGCGTGTTGTAACTAATATCTGCTCCCGCTCTCTTTTTTTCCGAGACGAGACCGTCTTCTCTGCAATTTCGCACCCTCGCAACCTCGCATCGAGGAGAGAAATGAGCAGTCTCCTCGCGAACGTGAGGAGAGCGCGAGGGAGGCAAGGCAAGGCGAGGTAGGGCTCGTCGGCTCGACAAAGAGGAATGGGGAGGCGAGAAGCGGGTATCCATAACGAACTACGGCTCTTTATCCTCCCCGGGCGTTGCTGCTGTTTCCGTCACCTTCGTTGGCTTCTTTTCCTCCCCACGATTGGCTTCCTCCTTTTTCTCCGCCTCCTTTCCTCCTGCGCCCATGCTGGATGCACCAGTAACAGATCCAACAGCAGCAGCAGAGGATGGGGAAGTCGACGCCGCCGGACTCGGACTCGGCTTCGGGGCCGTTTTCGGTTTCTTTGGAGGGACGACGACGCCGGGCAACAGTTTGCGCTTCTTGCCTCCAACTCTTCCGCCGACGGGTTTTGTTGTTGGAGGGTTTGCTGTGGAAGCGATTGGAGGAGATCCGGAGGAAGAGGCGAGGGGAGGAGATATTGCTGCTGCTGTGGGAAGAAGGGACGACGAAGAGGAAGTTGCGAGGATCGGAGGCGGAGGCGCTGCGGATCGTTTGGTCACGGCTCTACACGGCGCGTTGGATCAGTTCCGGTCTCGATGAAAGCAGACAGGACAGGTAAGAGAGATCGCACTCTTTGAACGCGCGCAACTCGTCCTGGATGGCCTTTTTCCGTTCGCGTTCCTCGTCGTTGTTGTCGTCGACGATCGAGTCGAGGAACGAGATCTCTTCTTCGTCGAGAGCTCGGAATTGGTTCTCTGCGCGCCGCGCCCGTGTTGAGGAGTCAGCTATTCGCTCGCTCGCTTGTGAAGAGGGCGACTCACTAAACTTGAGTTGCTCTTCGAACGCTTCCTGTTTCTTGCTCTACTCGGGTGGTTCCCAACTCAGTCTCATGGCCCGACTTGTAAGAGCGAACCGAGCGAGACTACGGACCTTGTTCTCCTGCAATCGCTCGTAGAGACTCCTCGGGTCGTACGCCTCGTCCTCTCCCGCCGTCAACTCGGGCGGCGGTTCCTGACCGAGGCGTTTGTACGCCTCTTTCCATTCCTCTGCGCGCTTCTGCTTGGCTTGCTCGAGGGCGTCGGCGCTGACGAACCGGGACGCGACGCCGGACGCGAGAGCCGACGAGGTCGAGGTCGACGCGGCCGAGGGCGGTTGCGAGGCCGACATGGGCGGGTGAGTTGCTTAGCGGGAATCGACTCTGCTATGAGCTCTCGCTGTCCGGACAGCTCTGCGTCGAGAGCTCGGTACAGTTGATCGCCAAAAGTGGAGAGAAGACCTTCGTTTCCGTCGGCTCGCTGGCTCGACCTTCACCCTTTAGACCGCTTTCTGAGGCTCAATCAGCTAGATCTGCTCGATCTGCACGTCCGGCGGCCACTCCGCCGCAACCCGGGAGAACTGAATCGGCCTCGCTCCTCTCTTCTCGACACGCGCATCCGGCACTTTACATAAACTCGCTCCGCATCGCTTTGGACTGCGAGAGCTTGCACTCGGGCTATTCTTTCTCGACCTGCGACTCTGGCCCCGGTGCAGCTCCTTCCTTTCTCGCCTTTCTCGCCCACGAGAAGCTTGCGCATAAAACAGACTCTCGATCAAGTGACCGCGGAGAGGACGCTTACTGTGAGTTGGCGCATGCGGTGCATGCCTCGCTCTAGTCAAAAATTTCCCCTGATACGTCGAACGCACATGTCCGGCCTGCGCAGTGTTCGTCCCCCGCCACCGTCAGATTATCGCGGCGCCGACTCGCGTCCAAGAAGAGTCTCTCGGCCCCAAACGAGACCCGCACCACGCGTGTGCTTCTCGCGTAAATGCGCACAATGCACCATCTAGTGACACGTGGCAGAGCCCGGATTGACACTCGATGTCCGGCAGACAAACATTCGCCGCCGCCGTTGGACCCCTCGTTGCCGGAGAGAGTCAATATCCCCACCTAGGCCAAAATGTACGTATATCGCGCTTCTCTTCAAGCTATAGTCGCGTACCATACAAATGCCCAAAGTCAGCCCATTTTGCCGCGCGTAACTGATTATTCCCGAGCGCGCAGATCCCGTCCCTCGTCGCCACGTCGCTCGATTTCGGTTCCGAGATGCCCGCCACCCTCGCTTCGCTGCCGGCCGAACTCCACGCCAGGATCGCCAGCATGTGCGCTCTCCAAGACGAGCGCTACAAGCACGCGAAATTCGCCCTCCGGTCTGCGACGTTTCCCCTCGCAGTTCCGAAGCCTGCGGAACGCTGGACCACGGTCGGAGCGCTGTCTGTCCTCTCGAAGTACTGGGACAAGGTCACAGAGCCGTACCGCTTCTCGGTACGTACAAGTCTTTGCAGCAAATGTTTTTCTTTCGGCTGATCTCCCACTTTTTCCTACGCCGAGGATTTCAGAAACTCAAGGCGGCGCACCTGGCGTCGCGCAGGTTCCGATTTGGCTTTGGTCGCAAGTTCGGACGCTATATCACCGAACTCGACCTGTCCAGACTCTGCATCGGGAGCGGGGAAACGGACCCGACTGTCATCCTCGACGCGTTGCCGTCGCTGCCGAACCTGCGCACCGTTGTGACCCCGCTCATGAGCGCTGTGGCCGACGCCGTGGTGATAGGCATTGAACACGACAATGGCGGACGACCAGATCCACAGCGGACTCGGCCCGAAGTTTCGTTTGTGACCGACGGCTTTCTCGAGCTCTTTGCGTCGGTTCCGTCGCTCGTCGTCTACGTGCTCGCTGGCGAAATGAATGTCCTTGACCGTCTCGCGACGCGTACACCGCAGACGAGGCAACTCGTGCTCTACGACCACGAAGACGCAGAACTCTCAGCCATCATCGACGTCGCCCTGGTGGCAATCCGATCGCTGCCGCTTCTCTCCGAGTTGAAACTCGTCACAGCGGCAGACTTCATCGACGACGACGACGACGACGACGACGACGCCGTGCGCCGTTTTGTGGTCCCGCCCGAATGCCACCTGCGACACCTCGTCTTGTCGGCGTATGCAGAGTTTGCGGCACCCCTGTATGAGCTGGTCGGCAAACTGTCGCCATTTCTCCGTTCTCTGGAACTGAGCGCTGAGCGTTTCGGTCATAACGTCGCCGTCCACGAGAGATTCCTCGACAACTTCCACTTTCCTCAGCTCGAAACGCTGATCGTGACGACGGGTGATTCGGCGGAACTCGGTGACCTTGCCGTGTCGCTTTCGCCGACCAGGTTCCCCGTCCTGCGACGCCTCGAACTGAGGGTCCGGTCCCCCGCAAACCCGCCAGCAGAGGTGTTCGCCACAACCACCGATGTCGTCGCCGCGTTCGCTTCGCGACCCTTGCCTCCCCTCACCGTCGTGGCCGACTCCGTCTCGACCGATTTCCGTCGCCTCCAAATCGACACCTCGCCTCTCCCCGCCGTCGACCAAACCGACCATCATCGCCACTCGCTCGTCCCGTCCATCTTGTTGTGCGACCCGTTCTCGCGCGGTTACTCCTGGCTCTCTGCGGAAGACCAAGACCTGGCCAGGCACAGCCGTCAAACGCTCGAGCCGCTCCTCGACCAGGTGCGCGAGATGATCCACGAAGCGGTCAAGTTGGATGACTGCGTCCAGTTGAGGCGGGTCGCACATGCCTTGCAGCCGTGCGAGCTGCTCCGGATCGAGAGGAACGCGTAGTCGGCGGGCGAGGACCACGTGTGCAAAAATGAGGATTTCGGAGAGGATCTCGCTGGCCCGGATTCGACTTACTTCTCCGCTGGCGTTTTTCTTTTGACTTGGCTACGAAACAGCCGCTGTCCGCTCAGGACCAAAGTTTGCCAGGGACACAGCACAAGCATATGGCTTCATTCGCCCTTCAAGCCTAGCGACTGGCTCGGGGCTGCGACGCGGATGACAACGTAACCTGCGCCGGCTCGAGCTCGAGCGGGCTGTCCGCAGGTGCTTTTCAGCTCGTCCGACGGCTTGCGGTCTTGACCATAGAGATGAGCAACATAGAAGCGGCGCGTACACGGTATCCCGACCTTTGCCAAGGCTATGCACGTCCGGTGGCTGTGCTTTAAAGCTCCTGTCGATGGGCGCGACGGGGTCCCGACGCCCGGCTTGTCCGCGGACCTCACTTCAATTCGAGCCGTGCTGCAGTGCTGCAGCGCCTGCAGCCACTCGTATATCTTCCTTCTGCTTCTACTTCAACCTTCGATACTCCGAAGTGCTGCGCCGTGGCTCACGAAATGGAATTCGCCGCTGCGGAGGAAACGGGGCCCAAACCGTGCCCGCTCCCCGCTACCAAGCAGCCGGAAATGTACCGAGTCTGGTACAAGATGCTGATCAAAAAAGTTTGCCTTGTTGCCAAGGGGATATCAGAGCCACGCCATGCACGGGAGAAAACTAAGGGTGGGAAACCATCTCCGCTCGCCCGCATGGACGACTGTCTGGATGCCTGGGCGGAAAATCTGTCGGTGGCGTTGTCTACACCCCTTCCAGATGGTGTTGAATGGAGTCAGCACCAATATGCAGATGTATACCGGCAGCTGTGGGCGCTCCTCAGTGAGGTTTGGTTGGGGATGAACACACAGGCCCTTGGACGTTGGCCGCAGGACCGGAAACAGCTTGTCGAATTTGTGGTACGTGACCTGTGACCAGCCAGCCCAACGCGTATGCATTATACTGAGATGATGAGACATAACTTTGTACAAAGCTTGACCACACGCCCGAAAACCTGTTTGTCACCCTGGTAAGGCGGGATTTCACCTACTCGTGTTGAGCTCGGATTTCTGGTGCATGATGCGACTGACGCCATCTCAACTTTGAGCAGGAACTGCCGTACAACCAGTCAATGTTATTTTCACAGACAACAATGCCCGCCCTGCCGGATCCCTTCCCTGCACATTCAAACCGCAAATGCCCGCCTCTGACTGACCGCGCCATGAGCCACATGTACCTCAACTGGCAGGATATAACCCTGTGGATCTTCGGTGGCGCTTGTTCAGACAGCGTTAAAAAGTCACTCAGAGACTGGCAAAGAAGCCTCCGCGAGGACTTTGCCTCTCGTGATGTTTACAAGAAGCTTACCCCAACGTCGACGGAGAGACTTGCTCTTGCTTATTTCTTTGATGTTCTGTTCTTGAACAGTCTCCAGGAGGAGATACTTAAAGAAGGCCAAGACTTTACTGCCAAAGAACTCTGTGTATGTGGTATTCCATGCTGCGGCTGCTTTTCAGGTTTCTGATGCAGAATGACATGAGTTGCAGGAGGACAAAAAAACAGTGAAGTTCTTCTGTGATCGTATTGTGGGCAACCATTTCCCCTCCATCACTGCTCAGGTTAGACTCAGTGACCCGTCTTTGGAGCTCAGGAAACCTGTGAAAGCTATCCTTGGAGGGTCGACTTTAAGGTCTGCCTTCCTCTAGACTACTTGGTTTTCCTTTCCTGCATTGGCACTGATGCATCGGCATTCGATAGATCCTCTTTGAGGGTGGTGAGACTTCAGGCAAAGCCTTGCCGCTGAAGAAGAGGCAGTCATCGCCCCTGCATTGCCCCTCATCTAAGCGCCCGCACCACCACAAGAATGCAGTCCATCCCGGGGCCCGTGTGAGCCTGCCGACTGCGCACCCAAGTGTGAGCTGAGGGATGTTCTCGCTGATTTGTCTTGCACCATTCAGGGAAGCTCGAGGGAAGGATCACCAATGAGAGGTTCAAGCTCCCAGCACCGGCACGGCGGTGCTCACAGTCCTCCGCAGCTGTCGCTTGGTGTACAGCCACTGTTTGCGGGCCGGATTGCACAGAGGTATTACGGTGCTCCTGCCAGATACTATGCACAGCCACGCTAGCGGGTCAGCCTTGTTGCAGGGCAGCTGGCCTGAACTGCGGAAAAGGTGTGCCACCGGTTTTGCTGCGGCAGTCGAACCGGAGCGTGTGGAAATTCTTCTTAGCATTCAGATGTAGAGGAGCAAGGGAGAAACTTGAAACAGGCAATTAACGTCGAACAAAGCAAGGAAAGCGTGACCTCATTACCATGCGCAGTTTGCTCCCGGATTCGAGCTCTTCTTTTTTTCTTTCTTTTGCTCAACCCATGACGAGAACGGCCGCGTCCTCGACTACGGCACCACTATTCATCGCCATGTGGTATGCCCCAAGACTCGATTCGTAGTACCGCGGCGGCAAGCCGAGGAGGACATTGCGCCGGAAACCGATGTACTCTGCCGCACCTATTTTGGCTTCTTTTCGCGGCCTCTACACGCTCGCCCGGCTGACTGTTTGCTATTTCCGCTACGCTGATTTCTATGGCTTTGACCTTGCACGGAATTTGGAACCTCGCTCGACCTGTCGCATGTCTCTCTCTGCTCTGCGGTTTTCTAGTCAAATGCAAAGGACAGACAGCCACTATCCTGCTCTGATACTTGACTAACATTGCCTTCGTTGCTTGCTTACAGCCCCCTCAGACCTGCGACGCTAGTACTTCCAGCGCATACATTGCCGTCGCGAGGCCGCATAAAGTCTTCATCGAGAAAAGCGCAAAGTTCGTGTCGAGGCGCGTTTGCGGGCACGGCGTCAGGAGATCGCGCTTCTCGCGGGAGCGTGTAGCTCACATATGTGTGGAGGCGAAGACTTTCGAATCAAAGGTGCGACTTTTCGCCATTCAGCTCTCGGAAACTAGCCCTCGTCGTTCGGGGAAAGAAGTGGCGTGCACGTCTTCCTCCGACGAATGAAAGTCAGTCCGCCCTGTCGCAGCGAAATTCAGGCAGCTGAAGTCCTTGTAGGCTCAATTTGGAAGACTCGGCGATTTCAACGCAACCAGCGAGGCGCAAGCGAGAACAGCGTTCGGATTCGAAAGAGCACGGCCGCGTGGAAAGCCCAAGCCTGCACGGCTCCCCTGCATCGGATCAGGCAGCACCGTTCGCGTTATCGATACAGATTCCAGAGCAAGAGGCGCACACATCTGAAGCCGTATGAGCTGACGCAGCTCCGTGCGCATGCACGAGTCGCCAAAAGAATCTTGAGGGAGGGGGGTTGTTGGAGGCACGCGCCAGAACGCCGACAGCTGCCGGGCAGCTCGGAACCACTCGATGAACCCCTTCGTGCAAGTATCAAGCAAAGTATTCGGTTTGGAGAGAGTCTCGATTGGCCGGAGAAAAAAGACGAAATTCGCGGGCGATGAGGATTTGCCTTGACCACACGCTTGCTCGCCTCGCTGGCGCTGCTGGGAGTTGTTGACGGTGATCAAGTCCCAATCAGACGCCGTACACGTTAGCTTGCACGATCCCCGCTTGGGCGCGTCCACAGCTGTACCTCTTCCGGTCGCTCAACATCAGCAAACGGACGAACCAGCCCGCCATGCAGAAGGCCGACGATCTATTGCAGCCACGCGCTCAGCTCAGCACGCTCCCGGACGAGCTCAAGGCGTACATCGCTCGCCTGTGCGCCGAGCAAGATGACGCCGCCCGCGAAGCGTTGGTCGACGCCGAACAACGATTTGCACGTTTCCCGGGGCTGCGTGGGGAGATTCTCGCGCTCAAGTCAAAGTTGGAGGGTAGCGTTGGAGCCCTGTATGCGACGTCAAAGGACTGGCAGGCGATCGCGGCGCCGTACGGGTTTCAAGTACGTCTTATCTTTATCCGTGCTACAACGCTCTGCTCTAGCACGCTGACTCGCCGCGCTCCATTTTGACAGCGCCTGAGCTGGATACAGCTGCACGATGAGCGCTTCCGGCTCGACTATGCGCACCGCCTCGGTCACTTTTTCATCGCGCTCGATCTCACGCCTGGAGCGGCGATCAACGGTTATGTCCACCTCGCCGGTGCCATCTCGCTCCTGCCTAACGTCACTCGGATCAAAGTCGGCAACTATGAGCAAGTGTTCACAGCTGCCCGCTCCGACATCTACGGCCAATCGTACAGCAAGTACGCGATCGACAGCGCCAAGTCGGCCGTCGTGCGGCTACTCAACATGGCAGTCGATGTCTCGAAGGTGGTCACGAACCTGGATCAGGTCTCGGAGCATCTTTCTTCGGATGCCCGGAACCGGCTCCAGCATCTTTCCGTCCAAGTTACCACGGCCTCTTTCCAGAAGTTGATCCCGCTCCTCCTCACCACGCCGAATCTCCACTCCCTGGAGCTTCGGTTGACGGGCGAAGCACGCCAGACAGATACAGTTCTCGACGCCTTGCTCGACAAGTACGACAAGGAGTACGATGGCACGGCGGTGTTGCCCGACCTCCGTTCGCTCAAGCTCGATTACCCAGACATTTCAGGTGCCATCCTCGCCCTCGCCGAGCTGTTCGCTCCGACGCTCAAGACTCTCGAACTTCACATCGGAGCATACCGCCCAAACTTCGCAGCCGCGAAGCCGAAGGACCCAACCGGCTTCATCGAAGAATTTCCGGCGTTGACGGATCTGACCCTCTCGGGCGACATTGACGCGCTCCGCGGCCCGCTCGCGTCCATCTCGGATGACCTCTTTCCGGTGCTGAAGCACCTGCGCCACTTGCCGACCGCAATCACGGCTTATTCCGCCCGCCGTCAGGGCGAGCCAAAGATCACGACATCCGTCCGCAAAAACTCGATCGATCGCATCTCGGCTTACAATCTCGTCGGCCCGGTCTACCAGAAGAAAGCAAGTGTCAGCTTGCCGACGGATTCGCTCGTCACGGCTCCGCCCCTCTATCCGAGCTTGCTCGGGCACGTGGCAGAACCCGCAGCGAGCGACCTTCCGTCTCGCAAACGCGACCTGCGCGAGACCCTTCAGTTTCTGCTCGACTGCGAGGCCCGCGCCGATGCTCAAGGCGACACAGCGTTGTTGCTCCGTCTGGCTTCGGCCTTGAGCCGCGTCGAGCTCGAGCGGATTGTGCACGAAGCCTGAACCGATCCAGGTGCGTTCCCGGACCTCTTTGCGCGTTCCGGAATCTGAGCGGAGCGCGGAAAGTAGGCTGACCAGGCAAGTCTACCATTACAGGTGTGAAGTTCTTAGACTCGTTTTTGCCATTGCTTGCAGATTGCATTGAATTGATATCTCGCGCCTCCTCATTTCGTCCCGCTTCCGAGAGGCTCGGCGATTTTCGATCGACGGCACGAGGTGCGCTCCCGACAATCACACGCACTTGAGACATGTACATGAAACGGTCGTCATGGCCGTGGTGCAGAACAGCTTGATACGCTGACTGCAAGTACGCGCCAGCCCAGGTCGCTGAGCCTCGGGCGTCGGACCTTCCCACTCTCGCTGCCCGGTGCGGGAGAAAGACGAACAGTTCCTCCGGCAGCAAGTTGTGGTCTAAGACGATCCTGTATGCGGAAACGAATTCAGCGTGACGACAATAGCGCAGCTTGTCAGCTCGCAACGATTCACCGGCGCGGTTTTTCTTCTTCTCCCGCAAACTGGTGGGCGTAATGCCGCGTGAGCGCCATTACGAGACTCGGAATACCCTAGAAAGGGCCCTTGCAGCAAGAACAACTGACTCCGAGCACGAGAGGAGTCCTGCAAAGCGTTCAGAAACGGCGGAAAATGAAAGCCTCCCGTTGTCGTCCTCCTTCGGAGCAAGCAGCGTCGTGCCCATCTTCGAGAGTAGAGCGTCGAGAGCAAGAGGCGCACATATCCAAACACAGATGCGCTCATGCAGCTCCGTGCGCATGTCGGGATGCAATTGAGCCTGCTGCACCCGCGGGGACGGCGAGGGCTGCCGGTCAACTCGGGACCGCTTGGTAGATACTTCAAGCATTGAGTAGAGCAGATGTAGATCATGCCAAATATAGTTTCGGGATCGAGGAAAAGTGGCAGAAGGAGGAGATGTTCGCCCGCGAGACTTCGTTTGCCTTTTCCTTCGCTCGAGACCACGTACCTCGCGCCCTGGACGCCGCCGGGAGCTCTCGCCTGCGGTCGACTACTTTCAAAGGGCAGTACACGCTAGCTTGCAGAGCCGACTCGCGCGTTCCGACTGCAGAGCCTCCGCTTCCTCGCGTCATCGCTCAACATCAGCGACTCGAGACCCGAACACGTACGAAACGAAGGGCCGCGATGGAGACGACCGACGACGCGCTGCAGCCTCGCGCACAGTTGAACATGCTGCCCGATGAGCTCAAGACGTACATCGCTCGACTCTGCGCGGATCAAGATGTCGCCCTCCGCGAAGCATTGATCGACGCCGAGAAGCGATTCGCAGGGTGCTACCCGCAGTGCACGGACATCTATGGGTACCGGTTGAAGGTTCAAAGTAGCCTCGGAGCCCTGTACCAGACATCCAAGGAGTGGCAGAAGATCACCGCGCCGCACCGATTCCGGGTACGTCGCGCGGTCACCCGTGTCGAAGGCCCGCGGCGCGCTGACACTGCGGTGCCGCCTCGACAGCGCCTGAACTACAGACAGCTATGCGACGAGCGTTTCCTCTTCGACTATGCTCACAGGGTCGGCGGCTTCGTGGTCTCGCTCGATCTGACGACGGCGGCAACGATAAACGGTTTCGTCCACCTCGCCGGGGCCGTCTCGCTGCTGCCCAACCTCAAGCAGATCAAAGTCGACAACTACAAACAAGTATTCAAGACTGCACGGGACCCAGGCCCGCACCCTCGCTCGCACAGCGCGTATGTGATGGACAGTGCGGAAGCCGCCGTTGGACGGTTACTCAACGCGGCGACCGATGTGTCGATGACGGTTGCCGACCTGGACCAGGTCTTGCAGCGTCTGTCTTTGGATGCCCGAGGTCGACTGCAGCGCCTGTCCGTCCAAGTCACGACGGAGGCTTTTGGCAGGCTGATCCCGCTCCTCCGCACCACGCCTCGCCTTCAATTTTTCGAGCTACGCCTGACAGGAAACAACACAGACCTGACCGAAGTCGTCCTTGATGCCTTGCTCGATAACCACAAGAGGACGGACAAAGGTGCCACCGTGCTGCCCGCTCTGCGTGCGCTCAAGCTCGAGTATCCAGACATCTCGCGGACCGTTCTCGCCTTCGCAGAGCTCTTCGCGCCGACGCTCGAAAGCCTTGAACTGCACATCCGAGACTACGACGAGGATTTCGAGGTCGCAAAACTGGAGGAACCGATCGGCTTCGTCAAGGAGTTTCCGGCGTTGACGGCTCTGACGCTCACCGGTGACGTCGAAGCGTTGCAGGGCCCGCTTGCGTCCATCTCGGACGACCTCTTCCCATTCTTGAAGCATCTGCGCTATCTGCCAAATGTGTTTGGGCCTCATCAGCCCTGCCGTCAGGGCGAACCAACGCTTACGCAAACCATCCCCGAAACACGATCGATCGCATCTCGATTTACAACCTCGTCGGTCCGGTCCACGAGAAGAGAATAAGTCCCTGCTGGCGAATGAAGTCGTTCGTCACCGCTCCGCCATTGTACCCGCACCTCCTCACGCACGTCGCAGAGCCTGAGTTCAGCAAACCGCCGTCTCGCGTGCGCGACCTGCGCAAGACTCTCCGGTTCCTGGTCGAGTGGGAGGCGCGCGCCGAGGTTCAGGGAGACACGGCGTCGTTACTCCGCATGGCCTGGGCATTGACCCGCGTCGAGCTTGAGCGGATTGCGCACGAAGCCTGATCTCATCGAGGTGCGTTCCCGGGACCTCTTTGCCCGTTTCCAAAGCCTGAGCTCACTACGCGCGGTTGACAGGTTCGCAGGTGTGAATGTCTCTAGACTCGCTTCTCCCGTTTCTCCAGCTTGCATTGAATCAACGTCTCGGTTTCACTTCACTTTTCCCGCGCTTCTCTTCAGACGCAAGGATTGACGGCACGAGAGACGTCCCCACGATCATGCCGATACAAACGAACCTCAAGCGCATTCGTTAATCGAAAGTGCTGAATTTCGGACTGTCGTTCTGTCTATAGGTACGCGCGCAGCCAGGGCCGCTTGTCCTCGGGCGTCGCTTCGTACGTGGCCACCCTTTCCCTGTCTGCCCGACGCGGGAGAATGGCGAACCAGCCTTTGATCAGCCAGTTGCTGCACAAGATGACCATGTCTGCGCGAAAGAGCTTGGTCGGTCAGCCTCCGAACGACACTCCGCTGCCTTTTTCTGTTTCCTGATCGAGAGCGAGAAGTGTGGATCGGGGCTGGAGAAAGACTGCTGCGAGGCTCGGACTGACCTTGTTTGACAACTCGCACGTCGTAGCAAGAAAGACGACTGGGAGAAGGGCGATAGCTTATCGGCAAGCTCGTAAGAGAGCGGGGCAAGTTCGCGACTTCGAGCGCGCGCGAGCAAAAGTCAGCTTGCCGTCCGACCACATCTTGCTCGTCCAGCCACGGCTCAAGGGACCAGACCTACCGCTCAGGGTGACCTGTACAGACGCTGGCAGAGACCCTGTACGGCTGTGCGCGCTTCAAAGCGGCCTTGCAGGTCCGCTCGACCCCGCTCCACCGGTCACCTCTCCGCCCCGCCTCACACCGCGCGGATCTCGACGCTCTGCCAAAGATAGCTTTCATGCTCTCCTTGGCGCTCGCGGTCGATTAGAGCGAAACGGGCGTTTGAGTTGTCCGATCACACCGATTGCTACCTTACACGATACGCTAGGCAAAGCTACAGGCGGCTATCAATCACCGGGAGGAACTCTTGAACGCGGCAATTCTCGAGCAGCCCGTCGACGCTCTTTCGATGAATCTCCGCCGCTCGCTCTTCCGAGCACCAAGGTTCCGGCATCCATACGTGCCCGATTCGGTCCCAGACTTACATGCACGCCCGGTCTTGAACGTCGCTTCAGGCGCCACCCGTTGGCAAAGCAAGCGCTGCGTGCAGCGTCAAATCGCGGCAGGTTCCGACCCGACTCAGACAAGAGCAGTAGCCTGCAGTGTGTGAACTGTCAGCGTATACTGTAATGGTGCCGGTTTGGCTCGATCACTCGCCCGCTTTCAATACAGACAAGAGATCGGCATGGGCTTTCCCCCCGGTGCCTGATACGGTATTCGGTTCGCCGCCGACAACACCCCTGCATATGCTACTTCCGCCTATCTAGGTTGCCAAGCAACTCGATCCGCCCACGTCCGCCGGCCTCCGCCCGCTCATCACCAGCAGATCGATGGAAACGAAGGTTTCGTCTTGAAACCCTCATCCATCCCCGCCTGCGCGGGCTCAGCCCCGTTTGTACGATGCGATCCCTCCTGCCAGGAGGGGGATCCCCACTTCCGGAGGCAGCGGGGCTGCTGCATGTCGTGCTCGCCGTATCACACGCGGTGTGACTGGACGAGATAGACGACTTCCTGCGGCACGGGACGTCTCCTCTTCTCTTCCTTCAGCACACTCTTCTCCACCACCCCCGCCGCCAAAGGTACGCCCGCCAAACGATCCTCCCTCGCAGGCTGCAGCGCCGTTGACCCTCTTCTTTGCCCCCCGAAACAGTCATGTTCTTCCTGAAGGCGGCCGCCACCGCCCTTTTCTACGTGACTGCAGTCTCTGCCGCTCCGTCGGTCCGCAACTCGATCGACCTCGTCGCCCGCTCGCAAGTGACCCTGCCGAGTGGCCGTACCGCCACCTCCGTCGTCGTCGAAGGCGACCTCGACTGCGGCGGCGCCGACGGCACCGACACGGCTTGGACGTTGGCACACGGCGAGCTCTATCAGATGACCGTCGCCAGCTCGAACCAGCTGCTCTGCCAGGGTCGCCTCACGTCGTACTTGACCAACACGACGATGTACCAAGACGCGGTCAAAGTGGCTAAGCGTTCGCTCGCTGACGAGTTTGGCGAAGCGCACGTCGAGAAGCGCTGGAACCCCGTCCTGATCTCGTTCGACACGATCCAACTCGCCGGCGGCTCGACCATTGGCGGAGCTACGATTACCCTCGGTACAGTCGTCATCGGGTGGAGTCTCCTGGCCTTTGCCGCCGCGACCTGGTGAGACTCTTGTTGCTTCGACGCAAAGTGCTCTTGGTTTTCGACATGAACGGGCGGCGCGCTGACTCTTTTTCTGAACACGCTCCCTCCCGTCTTGGCAGGTGGAGATTCAAATATCTGTTGTCGGGAAGCGCCACCGAGAAACTTGATCGCCGTGGCTTGTTCGCTCGCGATTCGGGCGCCGTCTTCAGCAACACGACCGTCGTCAAGGTGGTCGGAGGCCAGTGCACGACTTCGACGTGCAACGGCAAGACTCCGGGCTACACGTTCTACGCCGTGCGTCTCTTTTTCTCTTGCGCTCGAGCTCAGTCAAGCCTGATGCACACAAAACGACTGACTCAAGTCGTGAGATGTCGTCGATTCGCAGGGCTTCTCCGACTATGACAGCGTAGGACCGCAGGCGCAATCGATCTCGTACGACGACGACTACGACCTGACCGCAAAGTGCTTGAACATGGCCCACAACTCTGGACTCACCAACACTTACTGCAAGGCCTGGTTCGAGGACAACCAGGGAAACTGTACGTTTCCGGACAAAGGGTCTTTCTTTCTCTCTGAGGCGCTTCGTTCCGGATGCGCGCCGCGCGCCTCCAAGTACGGCCGGGGAAAAGTTTCGCGCGACTTGCTGACCTCGCGCGCTCTGCCTCGGAAATCTGCGCAGACGAATCGGTCAAGCTCCACTACTACCTCACCCCGAACTAAAACTTGAACTGAGCAATGCTACTGCTCCGTTCTTTTATACCCCCCGTCGACGCGCGAGCGCTCGCGCCGCCACTTTTGCTCGTTTCTCCCGTCCGTCAAATTTGCTGGATCGGCCGCGTTTCTCTCTTTACCATATCCCCCTCTCTCTCTTTCTCTCGGGTTTTCTAAAGTGTCTTTAACGTGTTGTTTCTCCTCTCGGTGTGCTCGGTTTGGTCGTAGCGAATACCCAAGTTGTTTGCCAAAAAGTGATTTCTCCGAATTGAATCGATCGCTGTGATTTCTTCACCTCGGACGAAACGCTCGATGGTTTGTTCGCTAGAGCCGTCTCTGTGCATGATAAGCTGCAAGCAACTTGACTCCGAGCGTTTCGACGACCCAGCCTCGCCGCGTCACTGGCTAAGGGGAGGCAGTGAGAGCGACTCGTGCCTTTCGACTTGAAGAACACGACAGACAAACGGACTTGGCTGCTAACACTCACTCGAACAGCATAGCGATGGACTCGGACGCGTTCTATATCGTGACGCTCTTCCAGCAAGGTCCGTCTCCGGTTCCCCTCGCTTTGAAGCAGCGCCTCCTGACACGCCTCGAGTCCACCCCACCTCGTTCGAACGTTGTCCGCCTGCACGCACTACGGTCGCGCTGTAGGCTCTTACCGAGCCGCGTTGGCTGCCTACAAGGAGCTCTCGGCGCCCTCTCCGAACCTGTCTCTCTACGCCGCGCGGTCCTACCTCGCCCTCTCGCCTCCCGATATCCGCTCGGCGCAGACTTTACTCTCGTCCCTGCCGCCCACGCTCGACTCGCGAGCAGTCCAGGCCCTCGCGACTTACCTCGCGGGAGATGCCGAGACCGCTGTGGGTGAATTGGAGGAACTGCTCGCTGAATTGGGAGAGCAGGGGCTCGCGCATGAGGGGGAGGAGGAGGAAGGCAGGTTTGTACGGGGCGTGGTGGGGACGGTTTGGATCTTGGAGGGGGATGAACAACGACGCGAGGAAGGGATCGAGGTGCTCAGGGAAGCGCTCGAACTCGGTCACGATCAAGAGTGGTCAGTTCTCCCGACTCCCGCTGTTTTCCGTTGAATCGGCCGCTCACCTCGCCCTCCGGAAACGACAGCCTCGGACTCTTGTCCCATCTCTACATCTCTCTGCACCTCGCCCCGCTCTCGACCGCCTTGCTCACCTCCCCCTCGACCACCTCGATCACGTCCGACTCTCTCCTCTCGCAACTCTTGATCGCGCGGTCCCACCTCGCGACCGGACCGACTCAAAAGTACCAAGACGCGTACTATGTCTTTGAAGAGATCAAGAATATGCAAGGAGGACGAGGGGAAGGGGTTCTGAGTGGGGTGGGGGTCGCGCAGGGGTTGTTGGGCAGGTGGGAAGAGGCGAGGGACGCGATCGACGAAGGGCTCGAGATGGTTCGTCACCCTGAAGTCGACTCACATTTCTCCCCTGTGTATCCGCGCTGACACACGTGAGGAATTGTCACTCTCCTCCTCGGAACGACGAACAGAACCCGACGCACCCGACTCTGCTCGCGAACTCGGTCGCGCTCGCGCTCCACACGGGCAAGACAGCCGCCCACGCTGACCAACTCCTCTCGTGCGTATTCATTACGGGGTTTCCTCCTCTCGGTCATGCTCTCGTTGAGCGCAGTCAGCTGACAAAAACCCAAATACCAACGTGCAGCCAACTCCGCGCGGCCGACAGTGCCCACCCGCTCGTGCGCGACGTGGATGCGAAATCGGCGCTGTTCGACGAGGCGGCGGCGCAGTTCCAGCCTTCGGTCCCTGAAGCAGCAGCAGCGTAGTCCGTCATCTATGTATTCATCTGTTTGGAACCCACGCCTTCTTGAGTCTCCTCTCCGTGCTCCCGCGAGCGAACGACGTCTGGATTTTCTTAGTCTGTTCCTTTTTTTCGAGAAGCTCTTTCGAATTAAACGTCTCTCGCTCACGCTGTCACTATGGCGAGTGTGACAATCGGATGGATCTAGCCACGAGATGGAAGTTGCCATCTCGTCGCGTTGAAAAAAAGTCGTGCCAACTTGTCGTCTTGATTCGCTCGCTTGCTCCTCGAGCTAGCTCTAGTGCAGCCCGAGGGAGAGAGAAGAATGGCTCCCTCTACCAAAAAGACCAAGCAGGCTGCTCCTGCTGCTCCTGCTCCCGAGGAAGAGCAGCAAGCAGTCGATCCGCTCGCCGACGCTTCGCTCGCCGATCTCGAAGACGAAATCACCACGGGACCCGCTGCCAATTGGGAGGTTGCAGTGAGTCCCTTCACTCCTTTTGGGAACGCGCACTGGATCGTCCGTCCGGGGCGGGCAGCTACTTGGATGGAACGCGTCGAGTTTCGTCGCCTGATCCGCTCACTCGGAGGGGGACGGCGGGGGGGGGGGGGGGGGCGTATAGCGCGCGAGCAACTGGCGCAATCTATCGCCGGGCGCGTGTACGGTCTGCCCCCGTGGCCAAACACGAGCGCGGCGCACGCTCTCTCGACGAGCTCGTCTACACCGCTGTGCTCTCGCGCGGGCGGGCGGACGGAAGCTCTTTCTATACTCGCGTTCGGTGGAACCCAATCACATCACTCTTCCAGGCACGTCGGAGAACTGACCCCGAATCACTTCCACCCCACCCGCAGTACGTCTTTGCGTTCGTCGAACGGTTCACTCACCTCGTCGACTATGACGCCACCCACCCCGTCCTCCCCAACGTCATGACTTTCGAACAAGCCTTGATCGACTCGTCCCCGCCCGCTTCCGCTTTTGCCCGAGCCGCCGCAGCTGGAGCTAGTAGCAATCCGCCGACGAGGACTTCGGCGCGCTTGTTGGAAGAGACGACGAAGCAGCGCACCATGCCTTTGACGGCTGTCGCGATCAGGAATGCCGCTGCTGCTGCTGCGAACGGCGGAAATGGAGCTGCCGGGGCCGAGATGGCGGCGGCGGCGGCGACGACGAACGGCGACAAGCCACAACAACAGCGGAGGAGCGGTTCTCCTGCGTCTTCGCTCAGCTCGCTCACGGCGTCAGAATCTGGCGGCGACAACACGGGCACGACCACAACTCCACAAGACGAGGCGGCCTATCTCGCCGCGATCCAAGCCGTCGAGACCGCCTCCGTCCCCTCCTCCTCCACCATCGACCCCGTCCCACCCGTTCTCCCACTCGAACACGAATCCCCTCCCACTTCCGACCTCCTCAAAACCATCGTCGAGACCTTTATCGAGAACCTGCGACCGATCAAGGAACTGAGCGAGTACCACGGGAAAAAGACGTGGTTCCACTTTTTGATCAACTTTGTCTCGTACCGGTTCAGCGCCGACCCGCTGTACCGCGGCGGGTTCAGGTGGGAGACGAACTTGTTGAGGACGAGGGGGTTGAAACCGGGTCAGGAGAAGGAGGACAAGTGGTGGAAGTTGAGGTGGGAAGACAAGGTGAGCCTTGCGCTGCTGCTTTCAATCCTCAAACGATTCTGGTTCGACTACCCCGCGGCTGCTGTCTCATAGCATGAAAAGGATGGAGCTAGTTCACAACTCACGTATACGGTCTCCCATCACAGATCCACCTCTTGCGGCAGATGGTCGACTTTCAGCTCACGAACGCGCCGGCCGTGCGCGACCTCATCAAGGAGCAGTACGACATGTGCGTTCTTCTCTATCTTCTAGCGGAGACCTGGACCTCTCCCGAGCCGCGGAGACTGACCCCATCCTTCCTCTCGGCGCGCGTCGCGCAGCGGTCACCAACGCAACACCCGCCGCGACCCGAGCGAGAACTACCTCGTCCTACCCCCCGCCGGCCGCACCTCGACGCACGTCACCCTCTTCCACCTCGATTCCTCTCCCCGCTTGTACGCCTGCGGGAACCTGTACAAGTCCGATTCGCCCTGGATCGCCGTCAGTTCGACTTTGAAAGGGTACAAGGCTTTTGTCAAGACTTTGGCGGAACCGACTAGTGTCGAGAGGAAGGCGGCGGAGTTGGGGAGTGGGGCCGAGGCCGAGGCGTTGTTGGAGAAGGAGAGGGAGAAACAACTGGCGGCGGCGGCGAGGGCGGCGGCGGCCAAGAAGAACAAGAAGGGGGGGCCGTTGGCGAAAGCGGGTGGTGGGAGGGGGAAGGGCAAGGGAACGGTCGAAGTTGAGGTCGAGGTTGGGGAAGACCGCATGAGTGAGGAGAGGATGACGCGCGCGAGACTCGAAGAGGACTTGAAGGACATGGCGGTGTACGAAAAGGTGCGTGTTCCCGCGCGGTCCAGTCTGTCGGACGGAGAAACGAATGATCTAACTCTTCTTCTGCGGACTGCAGCACCTCGCCGCGCTCGAAGCTCGTCGCATGCGCGCGTCAGAGCGGGCTGCCCGGAACCTCAGCAAGGGGTTCAACACTCCCCCCGTCGCGGCGACTCGTTCGTCGCGCCTCCGCGCGCGGGAGGGGGCGAGTCTTCGCGCGGTCAACTACAATGAGAATGACGACGGCGACGGCGACTGCAACAACGACAACGGTGGCGACAGTGACGACGATGAGGACGACGAAGAAGGAGGAGGAGCGAGGAGAAAACGTCGTCGACTCGACGACGCGGACGGGAACGACTCCTCTCTCCGGAGTTCGGCGGCTCCGTCTGAAGCGGGACCGTCAGGAGCGGCAGCAGCCGCTTCGACCAGTACGACCTCTCGTCGAGGGGGGGCGAGGCAGTCGATTCCGGGCAAGCGGAGGTCGAGCAGGTTGCAGCAATTACCGGCTGCCGAACCGTCCGAGCGTGACGAGTCGGAACCTGCTGCATCTGCATCTGGAAGCGACGCTGGAGCTGGAGCTGAAGCGGTCGGGAACGCACCGCCAAAGATGGAGGCGGAGGCGGAGGTGGAGGTTGAGGTTTCGCTTGAGGAGCAGGGGAAGCGGGAGGAGAAGGAGCCGGCAGCGGAGAAGGAGGAGGACATCAAGCGCGTGCCGGTTGCGACAACCGCCGCCGTTGTTGTTCCTGGACAAGACGGGTCCACGATCCCCGCTACGCCCGAAGAGCCGGCCTTGTTGACTCCTTTCCTCGCCAAGGCCGAGGGAGCGGCAGCAGGTCCGGCGTCTACGGAAAGTGGCGAGGCCGCGGCCGCGAAGGAAACGCAGCAGCAGCCGCAGCCGATGGAGGACGTTCAGCCCGCCCCGACGGCGGAGGAGGCGGCGTGATGAAACCCCAACCCTCTCCAGCTTTTGTTCTTTTGGTGGCGCGCGATCTATAGATGCTTCCCTCCTTGTCCATCCCCTCCAGTGTTTCTTTTGCAAACTTTGCTGTTGTGCTTGTGCTTGTCATGAAGCAGTTGACTCCCATCTCGCGTTGCGGGGCAGTCAGTTGTGTGTGTGCGCGACCGCCCAGTTTTCTCTTTTGCGCGCGGTCGGCATCCGAAAGTGAAGAAGTTTGTATACACATTTTCGAGTACAGAGGGAGGGTAGAGGGTATGCAGCTAGAATGGTCGGGCAGGCAGAACGGGGGGAGGGAGGCGGGGTCTGGATCGTGCGAGCGACGAGGGGGAGAGAGAAGGAGGGATTTTCTCTGAGGGGGAACACAGCACTTGTGCCCACCCAGACTCGAGAGAGAGGAGGGAGTGGACTACCAGAGGAAGCGGTAGTAGATAAAGACAAAGACAAACATGCCGATCCCGACCATCGGGGCGTATTTCCGAATCATGGCGTCAATGTTCTGCCGGAGAGAGGCAGTCAGCACTACATGAGTCTTTTCACCTCTCCACGATAGGCAGGTAGAAGAGAAGGGAGGGACACAAAGAGAAACTCACGATTTTGCGGGCCGCCTTGCGGTACTTGAGCGACTCGTCGCGGAGGCTGCTCGACATGTGGCTCATGCGATCGAGCGAGTCTCCGCGCCAGAGCAAGTCCTCCATGTTCTTGGTCATGATCCGCGTCACATCCTGCAAGTCCTCGTTCAACCGCTCCAACCCGTTCGCTGCAGCGGGGCCGGACTTGTTCCCGTCCGCGAGACCGGACGCTTCGGCTCCTCGCGGGTCGAGGTACAGTCTTTTGGTCCTTTGGATGAACGTGTCGAATTTGACGAACGCGTACGGTCTCAGGCCCGGTTTGAGGGCGGTTTCGGGAGGGTAGGAGCGGGAGAATTCGGTGCACAGTTCCGAAAGGTAGGAGAAGGCGAGTTTGCGCGGGTACGACTTGTCGGCGATGACGAGGTAGACGATCGAGTCCGAGATGAGGTAGCTGTGCGCAAACAGGGTGTCAGTTTAGCGGTCAAGAGGATCCGCTCCGTGGGAAGGGAGAACGCACTGGAGGGTGCATTGTCCGCTCTCGATGGAGCAGCGCGGTTCCGACTGGGGCGTCAGCCGCCTAAAGATGAGTTTCGCCTGTTGCTTGTACTCGGGCAGCTTGGCGACCTCCTGCGTGTGTGCCGCACCCTGTTAGAGAGACTCTGTGTGCGGCCCCACTCTGCTGCATGCTCCCTCTCTCTAGAGCTGCGTAGGGACTGGACGGACCTGCTCATCGTCGTCGTTACTCGCAGCTAATGGCAGCCCTGTTTCACCCCGCACGCAGTTCAGGTTAGCGAGCGCTCGAGGATGAAAGGCGTGTCCCAAGGAGGAGGACGACGACGTGTAGAGGTGGAGAGAGCAGACGGACCGTCTGTAGCACGAGCGATGATCGTACTCCGCACCATGATCTTCCTCACGGCAAGTCACCTCGCTCGTAAGCTGTCAACGAGGTCCACTGGAGGTCAAAGTCGAATCTCGAGTCTCATCTTCATCATCTCGCCCACGACACGCGTTCAAACCCCCTCTTCTCGAAGCGTAACTGTACGCAGGATGACTGAAGGATTCCAAATTACAAAGTCATACGTTGCGCACACGGAGACAGAGAGGCAGGCTCGAAACCCTATCAGGCGTCCGTCGCTCCTAGTCAAAACAAAGACCGGGCGGGGGGGTTTTGGAAAGAGATATCTATCCTCCTCCTCCTCCTCCCTTCCTTCCAGTCTACTTCAACCCGCCGCGAGGCTATAAAGAGACGACGCCACGTCGAGAGATCGGGGCTTTTTACGGCGAAGGGTTCGGCGAGGTGGGCGAGCCAGGAGCGACGCCCGGGAGCGACATGCCGAGGTTGTCCGGAAGGGCCTGCGGAGCATGCGCCAGGTACGGAGCGAAGGGAACGGAAGAGAGGGGGGGGGCAAGGATACAAGCACTCAGTTAGTGAGAGGCTCGCATTCCACTAGGCATCGTGTTGTCCGCCACAGGGTTGGTGGTCTCATCGCGCGCGAAAAAGGGAAGAAGGAGAGAAAAACTCACAATGTTGGGGTTGGTGTCCTTGAGGAGCTGCAAGTCATACACACGCCCGAGTGTGGAGTCGTCAGCCAGGCAGTCCGAAAGGAAAGAGGTCCGCCCTGCAAGCGACAAGAAGAGACCGGCAAAGGCGCAAGGCTTACGGTGCCGCCAAAGAGGACGCGACCCTCGCGTTGCTGGTAGTCGTGGATGCGCTTCTCCACCTCCGGGCCTGTTGAGAGGAGAGTCAGTACGACAAGATTCCTTTTTCCCTCTCCCCAACCGCCACCGCCAAAAAAAATACCTCCCATCACCGAAAGAGAGAAAGAGAGAAACAAGGACTGACGGAAGTGACGGAGCAAGCCCTGCACGGGCCAGGCGGCGGCATCGCCGAGGGCGCAGATCGTGTGCCCCTCGATCTGCTTCGTCAACTCCTGCAACATTTCGATCTCGCGCTCGTGCGCCCTGCCGACGACGAACCGGTCCATCATCTTTTCGAGCCAGGTCGTCCCCTCGCGGCACGGGGTGCACTGGCCGCACGACTCGTGCTTGTAGAACTTGGCAAAGCGGGCAATGGCGCGGATAATGTCGGTGTCCTTGTTCATGACGATGACGGCGCCCGTCCCCAAGCCGGATTGGAGGTCGCGGAGCGAGTCAAAGTCCATGAGGGCTTCTTCGCAGAGGTGCTGGGGCAAGACGGGGACGGACGACCCGCCGGGGACGATCCCGAGCAAGTGGTCCCACCCACCGCGGACGCCGCCGCAGTGCTTCTCGACCAACTCTTGCAACGGGATCGACATCTCCTCCTCGACGACGCACGGCGTGTTGACGTGCCCCGAGATGCAGAACAGCTTGGTCCCGGCGTTGCCCTTGCGTCCGAACCCGGCGAACCAACTCGCGCCGCGGCGGATAATGGTCGGCGCGACGGCGACCGTCTCGACGTTGGCGACCGTGGTCGGGCATCCGAACAACCCAACATCGGCCGGGAAGGGGGGCTTCAAGCGCGGTTTGCCCTGCTTGCCCTCGATCGACTCGATCAAGGCCGTCTCCTCTCCACAGATGTAGGCCCCGGCGCCGCGGTGCAAGTAGACATCAAAGTCGTACCCCGAACCGCACGCGTTCTTGCCGATCAACCCGGCCTTGTAGGCTTCCTGGATCGCCTGCTCGACGTGGTCCGACTCTTGGAAGAACTCGCCGCGGATGTAGATGTAGGCGGCCGAGGCGTTCATGGCGCGGCCGGCGACGAGGCAGCCCTCGATCAACTTGTGCGGGTCACCGCGCAGGATCTCGCGGTCCTTGCTGTGGGCCACCATTTAATGGTCAGTCTACTTTGGGCGGGGGTAGTCCGATTTCCAAGGGAAGGGAAGGCGGCGACGATCTTTCGTCGTCGCAAGTGGAAAGGGGGACTGACCAAGTGCCGGGCTCGCCCTCGTCTGCGTTGACGACGAGGTACCTGGGCCTCGGGTCCTTTTCCCACCCGGGCTTGTTCATAAAGGACCACTTGAGACCCGAGGGGAAACCAGCTCCGCCTCGGCCGCGGAGTCCCGAGTCTTTGATCTGCTGGATGATCCACGAGTCTCCCTTGAGGACAATGTCCTTGGTGCGGTGCCAGTCTCCGCGGGCCTGCGTGCGAGTGTGCGTGTTAGCGATGGGTGTGGCAAGAGGGGGGGGAGGGAGTGCCCGCCGAGATCGACTGGGACGGGGGAGACTGACGAGTGCGCCCTTGAGACCGTGGTCAGCTTGGCGGTAGGCGTTGGTAAAGATGCGGTCCTTGTCCTGCAGTCCGCCGTGGCGCTTGACGGGGTTGGCAGCGGCATCCGTCACTTGGGCGTACGACCGCGTCGCTCCCACCAGGGCGGCGGCGGCGGGAGCGCGGGCGACGGCGATGCGACGTCCTCCTACGCGCGTGGCGTTGACCAGTGGCCGGGCGAGCGACATCTTGGACGCTTGAGTGAGGTGAGAGAGCGGAACGAGACTCGCCGACGCCGATTGGCTTGCCTCGAGACCATCTCGCCACAACTCGCCCCGGACGATCAGAGAGGATACTGAGCAGCCAGCTGCAAAATCTACTATGTATGCTATGCGTTTCCGTCTGCTCTCCGCATCGCGATGCCTCACCTGCCGCTGCCACCACTCCCTCGCCGCCCAATCCGCTGCGACCCGTACCGCATCTCGGCGTCAACTCTCTCCTAGCTACATCGGACACCGAAGTGCTCCTTCCCAAGGCTCGGCGAGCAATAGGCTGGCGCGATCGAGCTGCTCCGAGGCCCGCTGCAGCCAGTACCACTCGAAAAGGGCTTCTCCTCCAAATTGCGAGCCCACTGCTCCGGGACACGCGGCCGGTCGAACCGCTGAGACGCTACACCGTTGTGTACAAAGCTTACCCGCGCCCGATCCCACGAGCAATTTACCCTCAGCTGCCTGGATCGACGCCTTCAGGAAGACGGCGCCGCCCGCGATTCGATTCCCGGTGCGGCGGATTGCTTTCCTCCCCTCCGCTTGCCAAGCTGCGCACATTCAAGATCGGCACTGTTCCTCGCGCACTGCTCCCTCCAAGACAAAAAGTTGCTGCTGCTCCGCGTGCTCGTCCGGACGAGTCGTCAATGAACAGAAATGACACGAGACGCCACAACGACAGACCTCGTCGCGGTTTTTTTTCACTCGAAACCCAAGCTGACCTGTATGCATATCGCCCTGCATAACCATCCCGTAGTACGTACGAGTCACAAGCCTCCTCGTCAGCATACTCCAAGCGCTATAAAGCCGGAAAACCTCGTTTTTTCCCCAGCAGCTTAAACTGCCTTCATTTCTGCAAGTCCTCGTCGAACGGGATCGCTCTCCAGCTTCAGCGCGCCAGAGCTCCATAGATGCAATACATGTTCCGTTTCAGCCGATTCTGGCCAACCCGCGCGCGCCTCTGCTGCAGCCGTACATACGGACGCGTCGACGTTTTTGATCGGGGGATTCTCGACGCGACCGATTTGGATTCTCTCCTTCTCTCCGACACTTGCTCTTCGGGTTAGCCTTCCTCACAGAAAAGCAGTGCGGCTACCTTCCGGACCAGTACGCCTTACCACACGATCGCTGCCCGTCAGTCGCGCTCCTCCGTTCCCGTCCGCCGCTGGGTTCGCGCCGCCCCACTTCGAAAGTCAAGTGCGTGTCGCAACTCGAGCGTAATACACTCTGAGCGGGAAACTAGACGCGCTGACATACTTGCAACCCACAGGCGTTTGCTCTGTCCGAGTCGCGTCGTCAAGGTCGAACCGGCTCGCCTTCCTCTTCCCTGCAGGAGAAGCGCCGGAATCAAATCTTCGACTCGGCGGCCGTTTCCACTCCGGCGCCTCGACGTACGAAATCATGGCGTCGATCTACTCTTTACCGACCGAAACCAAGACGCGGATCGCCGCACTGTGTCAACTACAAGACGAGAGGTTCAAGAGGTATTCGACGCGCTCAACACGGCCGCGCGCGATCCGGCCCTCCCGCGCCCCAGCTCGGATTCAGAGGACGAGTTCGCCGGCTTGATATACGAGACCCTCGATGACGAGACGGACAATTTCAAACTGAGACCGTTCTCGGACGGGAGATGGAACGACAGGGATTATCCGAGGTCGCTGTCGAGCCTCACGGGCGTTTCGAGAGAGTGGCGCGAGATTGCCATCAAGTTCTTGTTCCGGGTGCGCTGCCTTCCCCGTCACGCGCTCTCTCTCTCTCTCATGGTCTCTCTCGCTGACATCACCCTTCACTCACGAGGATCCAGAAAGTGACGGCGCGCCAATGCTCCAAGCCAATTTTTCTGTTCGCGATCGTCCGGCGGTACGGCCACCTCGTCCAAGAGCTCAAGATCGACTACTGGCACGACTCGTGTTCGACCATGAACATCGTCTCGAGTCTCGCCCACATGCCGCTCGTGCGCAAAGTCGCCTTGCCGGCGCTCGCCCTCGTCTGCGAACGGCTCGCGAAACAAGCCCGCGCAAACGACTTGCCGCTCGAGTTTGCCACGCCGGCGTACGTCGCGAGCGCTTTGAATCGCGTCTTGCACACCGCCGAGATTGCGACTCTTCGCGCGGGTGGCGTCCGCGAGGCGTCGTTGTTCTGCTGCGCTCCGAGCGTGACGACACTTGAGCTCGAGGCAACGAGCGAGGACCTCCCGTTCGTCCCGCGCTTGATCTGCAACTTCCTCTCCCTCCAAACACTCAAGATCTCGACCGACGCCGAAGACGACAATACGTTCCGACATGCGGCGGCCCTCTCGTACTTTGGGCATTCGAGTCTGCGCCGACTCGAGATCTGCGACTTGACGGGCGGTCAAGGACTTTGCGACTTTGTCCAGAACCTGGCGACCAACTTGCAAGAGCTCGATATCTCTTGGGGTCCGAGCACACCCGGGGAGATCGAGCCGTCGGACATCGGGCGCCTTGGAGGTTTCCACCTGCCGGGACTCCGAAAACTCGAGGTCCGCGGCGACTCGAAGGTGTCCGCACTGCTCATCCGGCACATCTCACCCCTGAGCTTCCCTGGCCTTCAGGCGTGCACCTGGCATATCACCTCCCTCGATTACCGCGCGGTCTTTCCTTTGCAACTCGTCGTCGCCGCGATCACCCACCTGCGCAAACAACATCTCGAGTACGCCGTACCGCTCAAACTCGACATCATCTCGAATTTTCGCACTCATACGAAGATCCTCCGAGCCGCGCTCGAGGAAGTGGGCATCCCAATCGACGTCGAGCAAGGCGGCGTCTTGATTGGGGTCCCGGAGAAGCGTTGGACCGGCTGCGATTTCAGATCTCTCGAGCCGGCGGACTTTATCTTGACGCCGAAAGGTTATCGCTTGGAGGAGAACTGCGGCCACGAGATCGAACAGCTCGGCCACACCGTCTCGGCGTCGCTGGACCGGATCCGCGACCTCAAGGACCAAGCCGTCGCGGTCGGAGATCGAGTGCAGGTTAGCCGGATCGCGCAGGCGCTGCAAGAAGGGGAGTGGTTGTGCGTGGAGAGACGGTGTTAGATTTACTGCAGGTTGTACCGCACTTGAACTGCAGTCGTAAACATCAAACTATCTGCTTGCTTGCGGCGCCGGGGAAAAAGAAGTTGAGGAAGAACTTTCTTTTCGATGGAGAACCATACGACGCTCTCGCTTTCTTTTTCCCGCATGTTTCTTTCAGTTCAGACAGTTGACCTTGTTCGAAGACGGCCGGCGGCGAGGTGGCTACGCAGATTTGACTCGCAGAGAGAGAGAGAAGGGGCTTCACATAGACAAGCTAGGCCACAGACCACGCCGATGGTCCGATAAATCTCCAACCGATTGGACAACAGAAACAAGCACTGAAGAAACATTTGCGCCAAACCGTACTGGAACAGGAGAGAACGACTCCGCAGAATTTCGCGGCTCGAACCGGTCATGAATCCGAGTGCAAGGGGAGGCTCGATCACATTGTCTCTCTCTTTCATATATGAGGCTGTGAGACTGATGTTACAAGCTAGGAGGCTACCGCAAGCGTCGGAAGAAGCGAGGCGACACAAAGGCGAAAAAGACGGGCTACAAATCCAACTTGAGTGCGGCGAGCGCCTCCGCTGCGGCGTCCTCCGGCGACCTGGTCGAGCGCAGGAACTTGAAGGTGCATTTGGGCGCAACTATGCCGGACGCGACGACTTGCTGTACCTCGGCCAGTTTGTTCGCGCCCGGACCGTCGTTCCCTTCATCTGCAGGCGTCTCCGACGAAGGGAGAAGCGTGTACGTGAACGACTCGAGGTGAGGCAGAACGTGCGGAGCGATCGAGCGGCCGCCCGCGATGTTGAATTCGTGCTCAAGGATATGCACATGTCGAAGGGGACGGCGGCAGGGCAATGAGCACCGAGGCGAGGTCGGTTTCGAAGTAAACGAGGTCGGTTTGTTAGAAAACGAGAGTTTCGAGGTGATGGAATTGGACGAGAATGTCGTACAAGGACGACCAGGACGCTTCGGTCCAACAGCCGTAGAAGACCATGTGGCGTGTCGCGTAGCCGCCTGTGCTTCCTTCTGTGCGGAGCTTGAAGTTCCGCAGGAAAAGCACAGTCTCGCTTGAGAGGGGAAGCAGTCCGAACCAGCCCCACTGATTGTCAAACACGGTACTGTCGATGTACAGTAGACAGGGTGCTGCAACATCAATCAAAATCATTAGCCTCAAGTCGCCGAGACTCTCTGAGGACCTGGCTCGATCGGCGACGTACGGGGCAAGCTCTTGATGTCCAAGTACCAGTGCGGATGTTTGACCCACAGCGTGTCGAGTGCCTGGCTGTAGCTCGTGATCATTGGGCATACTCGCCAACCGTCGTAATGCGGACCGTCAACGAAAGTAGCCACCGCCTCTTCTTTGGGCGCGTGTGCCGACTTGTCTCGTATCGCTGGAAGCGCTGAGCAAAAACGTCGGCTGATAGTCGTGACCTTCAACCGTAATTGAGACAGAGTAGCAACCAGGTTCCTCCAGCTCTTCGATGGCCGGCAATTTATTCAAGTCGAGGTACAGGCGGAGGAGCGGACGGCCGCGGCCAAAACCCGCCTCGAATCGGGTCTTGAGGCGCTCGTGCTCGTCCGGTTGGGGATGATAGGTATACAGGAACTGATCGTGCAGGCGCTCCTGCGCCCAGGCCGTGAAGGAGCGATGGACGAGCGAGACTTTGATGAAGAACTGGACGCGGTCGTGCAAGCTGTCGATGGCAAGCGGAGGCGCAGCAGATTCGAGGATCGCAAGTTCAAGCTCGACGGGGAGTCTGTAGCGCATCCTGGACGGCCCTTTGAGCGAGCTGGGCGAGTTGACAAGACAAACCCGGATCAAGAGCTCGCTGGCCGCTCTTTGATCTCCTCGTTCCGCCCGCTCTCATAGCTTTGGAGGCGGTGCTAGATAAGGCGAGTCGACGCTCTCTGGAAGCTGGCACTCGTGCAGGCGTAGACTTACGCGCGCTGCCCTCGCTACACAGCCAATCGAGGCATCTCTTTCCAAGGCTCCGCCAGCCACCGGCGCCTAGACATGATAGCTTTGACCGTACAGCCGCCAATACACCATGCATGACGACACAGTAGCTCCCGAGCAGGACGCGATCAAGCCGACGCTCACCTCGCTCCCAACCGAGGTCAAGATCCGGATCGCTCGGATGTGTCGGGACCAAGACCATGCCGCCCGCGACACATTCAACGAAGCCGCCAATCGGTTCGATACAGAGACAAGCCGTGGGGTCAGCGCCTACGATGACGGCGACGAGGGTCCATCTCGGTACATCAGCACCGTGGGCTCGCTTTTCTACCTCTCGCGGGAATGGCACGCGATCGCAGCGCCTATACGCTTCCACGTGAGCGGGTTCTGCTCAGGACATTCTGATGGCAGAGGAACTGACAATGCACCCCGGATGCAGCGGCTACACCTGAGCGACCTCATCGATCCGGTCTTCCCCTACGCCATCGGACCCCGCTACGGCCATGTCGTCCACGAAATCTACCTCGACGAGATGTACGATGATACAGGTTCACTGCCGAACTTGATGTCGGCTCTGCCCTATTTGACCAATCTCAAGGAGGCTCATCTGCCTTCGGTCGACGAACTCGCGAGGCGTATGAGCGACGAGGTCGGCGTCGACTGGACGGACGCGCTGCAACTCCCGGCCGAGGCGGCGTTCGCTCGTGTTATAGCAATTGCTCAGCATGTGGAGATCCCCGCCTCGGCCTACTACGACACGCTCAGGCTGTGCCGAGGGGCGCACCTCCGGAGCCTCAGAGTCGGTATCCCTGCCCTCGCGAGACGCGACCACCTCATGTCCGCTCTCGCTGCCTGCCCGGCACTCACAGAGCTTCTCATACACTTCCAGGAGCGGGCGTCCATGCCCTTCTTTCTCAACAAAAACGTCGAGCAGTCAAAAGCGTCTCCTCCGCCTTTGACAATCCGACGTCTCACTATCCTGGCGTACGGAGCTCGTCCAGAGTTATTCGACTTTATCGGGCTGTTCGCTCCAACTCTCACATTCTTGCGGATCATGTTCCTCTTCGAGGGCGGCAACGGCAACACCTCTTCGCGCGGGACCGGAGGTTTCCCCCCCTCAATGACGTTCCCGCAGCTCGAAGACCTCGAGCTCAACGGCTGCGACGAGCACATCTCGTCATGCCTCGCCTCAGCGACCATCAACGTTATGCCCGCTATCAGATCCGTCCTCTGGGACTCGTGGGACTATTTTCACAAGCTGGTGCACCAATACGTTCGAGACCCCGGGCTGCATGCCTTCGCCAAGGCACGGTCGCACATCTTCCCGCCCGTCGACATCCGCATACACATGGAGCAACTCGACAACCCCGGAATCTATACCGGCTGGGTCCCGGCCGATGCCGAGATCCCGTTCCGTCGCCGGATCACGTACGGAGAATCTTGGCCCCGGAATCTGCGCCTTGTCCATCCGGACTACACCCGTTCCGCCTCCGATGATCCCGTCCGCCAGACGTCATCCCTACGCGACAAGGTCGAGGAGCGGCTCCAATTGACTCGGCGGTTGGCGGACCAGGCGAAAGTCACGGGCGACCACGTGCAGTTGATGCGGATTTTGGAGGCGCTGCAGGAGTGTGAGTGGTTACAGGTCGAGCATCTGTCTTGAGGACTTTCCGTTCTGGCAATCCCCTTCCTCTTGCGACGTCTCGTCATCTAGATCAAGGTCTCCTTTCGTATCACGGACTTTTATCTCCGAAACGCGGGCACCCTTGCTTCGAGTCTCCGCTCTCTGAACAGGCCACTTCTTCATGATACTCTCGAGACTAGTCTGTGTGCGTCGAGCTGGTTCCGCGGGCCTGGATGGCGAATGCGAGGCTACTTCGGCTTCCGCCCTTTGCGAGGTTACGATCGAGTCGACCCTTGGGCCGCGTCCGCTTGGTTACCGAAGCTCATCCAGACAGGCTAGTTGTGCACACGTTATTGCATGACCGGCTGCCCGGCGTCAGACCATCGCAGTCGGAACCCCCCGCTGGCGCGTCCGACGCGATTCCGCCAGTTTCTTCTCTCTGAGCTCGTTCTCGCTTGTGTCTCTAGCTTCGGACGGCCTTGAAATGGCGCACCAAGAGCCGTATACATTTCCTTTATCCCGAGAAGAGGTGCAAGTGCCCGTGCGAGGAGGCGTATGTTGCCGAGTTCAAGGGCCATTGCAAAGCGATGTCCGGAGCGTTCTTGAGCCTCCTCACGCAATGCCTCGCCTATCGGACCTAATTCCTCGCTGCGACTTGACGGACTAAGCTCCGCATCTGGTGCATTATGCAAGACGAGAAGCTAGCGATGCAGCGGACTTGGCTCGGGTGCTACTCGATCCGAACAGGGTCGGATTTGCTTCAAGCATCTTTCTTTGT
Organism: Rhodotorula sp. M30-05A-2; assembly: GCA_023628275.1. Classification (NCBI taxonomy): domain Eukaryota; kingdom Fungi; phylum Basidiomycota; class Microbotryomycetes; order Sporidiobolales; family Sporidiobolaceae; genus Rhodotorula; species Rhodotorula sp. M30-05A-2. The sequence goes on along the minus strand of JAMALC010000008.1, from coordinate 27,072 downwards.
CCTCGAAAGTCTTTCATAACGCTGTCCAGTCACGATCCGGGACTTCCTGTTGGTGGTCCGAAGTGGGCGCGTATATTCTGACTGCGGAAGTCGGCGCCTTTTTGCCCAGAAGACCTGCGTCTGTTTCTCTTGCACGCATTTCTCATTCGAGGCTGGAAGAGCGCAAGCTGCTCTTTATGGCGACCCTGCATAGCTAGACATAGCCTATAGTCCGTCTACACCCTCGCTGGACGCTGCTCGCGCGATGTCTGCGCCGCTTTGCGACAACCTCTCAAGCACAACGGTGCAGGGTCCTTTTTCATCGCAAGGCTACAACAGGGCAGACTGGCAACTCTCACGTGCGCCAGCAAAACCGACAACCGTACCTTGAGGTCCTACTGCGCCAGCTCTAGACGGGGCGACGACAGCGACACTTCGCGATGTTGCGTTTCCGTTCGCCGGCGGAGCGGGCACCGACAACCCGTTTCAGCTCACGCCGAGCTTCCTTTAGGAGGCAAGCGGTTACCGCACGTTACAATGAGGTGTCCACCTTGCGCGCACGCGACCTCCGACGGCCTCTAGACCCTCACATGCGCCGCTTTCGCCTCTCGCTGGCTTTCTCGCTTCCGGACTCCGCGCCGAGCCTACCGCTGGCTCTAGCGCTTCCGGACTTGCTCCCCAGTGCTCTATGGAGCTTGACGGACCACCTGGGCTCGTTTTCGGCGCTGGCGATTGGCTCCGGGCGCCGAAACCGCCGCGAAAACTTGCAAACGCCCGTTCGCCCTCACCACTTTGACTTTTTCATCCGCTCTTTTCGGGTTGACTCGGCCGGCTCAAGCAGCACAATATATACGCTACACTGCTTGCCTCTTCCATCTGCGTTTGTGGTTTAGTGGTAAAATTGGGCATTGCCAGTAACAGCTTCTCCTCCAAAGAAGCCTGTCTGAATTGCCTAGCCCCGGGTTCGATTCCCGGCGAACGCATTTTTGCTGCTCCCGTACCGTAGCCAGCGCTTTTTTATCCGTCGGAGATACAGAAGGCGATCCGGAAGCCTAGAGCGGGCGATCCGGCGAAAGAGGGCACGTCGGGGGAAGCGCCGTCTCTTTTTGCGATCCGCCCGCGGTCGCAGGCGGCGTTCCTACGCGCAGATCCCATCAGCGAGTCATGATGGAGGCTGAGGAGGTTGCGACCAGGTGCATGAAGCTGCTGGCGATGAAAGAGGATAGGAGTTGCCACTCGGTTCAAAACTCGCCTCTCACGCCCTCCGCCGGCTCTAGCGCATGCGGCATGCCTTTACGACAATCTCTCGTGAGCCAAAGAGCCACACCGGACACCTGAAGGAAGTCCAACATGATTGCGGTGACGGCTCTACAAACCGAGACGGGCAGAAAAGATCCGCCGCACGGCGTCCGCGTCGCCGAGACTCCAGGATGGCACCTCCTTCGCAGACTCGGCCGCAACGGTCGATGGTGCCTGCTGCGAGTCGTTGCTGGAGGAGGCCGCAGTCGCCGCGGTCGCAGTGGCGGCTGCGCCAGTAGTCGACGAGTGCGCAAACGCGTCTCGGAAGACTTCTCGCCAGAGCATCCGCACGGGCGGCAACGTATGCGCAGGTGCGCCTTCGCCATCCGTACTGCCGAGAATTCCTCCCCCAGACTTGCGCTTGGCCTGCACAGTCTGGTCACTCGTTCGGGACGCCGACGCCGAGGAAGAGGTACCCTTTCGTGCCGTGGTCGAGTCCGACGACGCTTCGCCAAAGATCTCGTCAAAGAGGCGGGTGGTCCCTTCCGTCGCGAGCGGCAACCTGGACGCCGCGCCCGCACCGGCAGCGACCGACGACCTCGCCGCGCTTCCGACGAGAGCGACGGAGCCGGCACTGTCTGCCGCCGTGACAGCAAGCGAAATGTCGTCCTCGCCTGCGACGAGGGAAGGGAGCCAGAGGGCTTGCCGAACCGGATGCGGGAGGGGACGAGTTTTCGGCTTGCGAGCGGGCGAAGCGACCGGAGCAGACGGGTCGAACACGTAGAGGAGAGCGGCGGGTTGCGCGCCGTCCGCCGACGAAGAAGACGGAGCTGCATCCTCGATTCCGATCAACGTAGATGAGCGCGGCTTCGGGACGAGCGCGGCAAACTCGATCGACGTCGAAAAGGTCTCTGTGGGAGGGATCCCGGGTCAGAAACCGCATCAAAGGAGATAGGCACGCGGTAAACCGCGCTCACCTTCAAGGGTCAACAAGTCCCAGCAGACGGCGCCGCCGCTGCCCGCACACATGATCTTGGTCCCTTCCTTGTCCGCAAAGCACAGACTCTTCGGCCTCCCGATCGCCGTCGCCGGGAACGCATGCACGAGTTGTCCCGCGTTGGCCACGGTCCAGAGCGTGACGGTCCGTTTCGCGTGCGCGACGGCAAAGAGGGACCCGTCGTGCGACCACGCCGAGGCGACGGGTGCGGAGGAGCGGTACGAGAGCGCGGCGCGGCACTGCCAGGTGCCGCTACTCCCTTCAGCGGACGACGAAGAAGGACCCCAGATCTTGATCTGGCCGTCGGTGGAAGTGGTGAGGAGGAGAGGGGACACGGTCGACGGCGAGAAGGCGATCGAGGTGATCGGAGCGTCGTGCGGCCGGTCGATCCGAGTCGACAGGACAAAGCTGTGTCTCGTCGAGGAAGCAAGCAGGTCAGCGAGATGAAGTGCATACTGACGCCGGGATGGCCGCGCGAACTCACCCAGGTTGACCTTCTCGCTTGCGCCAAAACTTGAGCTGCCGAACGCTCGCGAACCCTTCCTTGCTCCACGAATCGACCGTCGCCATCCAGTACTCTCCCTTCTTCCCATGCGTCGTCTCGGGCTGCGAGAACGCGACCCGCTCGACGCGAGTCGGTTCAACCTGACCGTTCGCGCTCGCGACGCGATTCGAAGGCGAGATTTCGAGTTCGAGGAGTTGAGCGTCCGAGGAGGGGGAGTAGAATTGGAGGGAGGAAGGGTGGCCCGAGGGAAGGACGAGGGCCGATGTGGAGGGATCGACGGCGAGGGGGAGGGGCAAGTCGGGGCGGCGGGCGGTGAGAGTCGGCACGCCGCGCGACGAAGAGAGGTCTGTTCACAGTTCGTCGAGAGAAAGCGAAAATGAGCATCCGTATCTTCGGAAGCGACGAGAGAGACAGAGGCAACACCCTCCGGGAAACGCACCGGATCGAAGTCCCGCAATCGTCTTGACCACCTTGAGCCTCTGACTCCCCACAAAGACGGTACTCCCGTCCCTCAACCTCACCGCAACCTGCTGCTCGCCACCCTCCGCAACATTCGATTCCAACACCGTGAGGGCCTCGATCTCGGCGCCGAGGCGAGGGACGTATTCCTGGTGGCCGGAATGGAGTTGCCACAGGACGAGGACGGCTTCCCTCCCGCCCGAGAGGAGGTAGGCGCCGTTCGGAGTAAAGGCGAGGGAAGAGACGGCGTGGGCGTGCCAGTGCAAGGTGGACGTGGTCGGTTCGTCGTCGTTGACACCCGTCGCCGACATGACCTGGTCCTCTCCATCTTCCGAGGCGGGCCGCGGCAAGACGTTGTACCACACCCGAATCTGACCTTTTTCGTTGCCCGTCGCAAAGACATTCTCACTCGGATGGAACGCAATCGTCGTCATCTGTTCGCCTTCCTTTTCACTCAGAGGCGCCTCGACGCTCTTGGTGAAGCCCTTGTTGAGTTGGGCGGTTTGGCAGAGATGGACGTGCGAAGGAGTGAGGGAAGCGAGGATCGAGCCGGAGGGGGAGAGCGCGAGGGCTCGGACGCGCCGCGGGACGGCGAGGCGGACTCGGCGTGCGGGGGGGACGGGAGTCGAAGGTGAGGCGGGGATCGCCGAGGAGGTCGAGGTCGAGGCGCTCGCGTCGGCTGCGGCTACAGAGCGCGCCGCACGAAGACTGACGACGTACACTCCGGCGAGGACATCGTCCGACTGGGCCGCATCGCCCTCAACGGCAGAGGTGGCTTTGCCTTTTCCGACCGACGCCTCCACCACAGACTCCGAAGAAGCTGCCAGAGCGACAAACAGCTGGTCCGGCAAGTTTTCGCTCGCCGTGGCGTGGACGACGGGCGCTCCGAGTTCGAGCGTGCGGAGCAACTTGCCCTCGACATAGTCCCAGATGCGGATCCGGCCGTCGCTCGAACCGACGACGAGTTGTCGCGGGTTGGAAGGGGAGAGCAAGACTGCCGTGACGGCTGCGCGGGTCAAGAGGCCCTCCGAAGTGGACGTTGCGGCGGGAGGGATCGAGAGGGTCGAGACGAGTTCGGTGGAGCGGACCGAGTAGATGCGGACTGCGGCGCCCGATGCGATGAAGGAGTACCTGTGGGTGTGTATCCGCATCAGTTTGATCGGCTCTACTACGCTCAAAGAGGAGCATGCTGCTTACGCCGAGTCGGGAGTAAAGACGACGGGAGTGGTGCGGTAGTTTGACGCGTCGGTCAACGCGAGCCAGTCGAGCGCGTCGGCGAGTGGGCCCACCGTCGACTGTACGCCGCCCTCCTCGTGGTAGAGCTCGCTCGCGTCGTCGTGCGAGTGATCGTGAGCGACTTGTTGCTGCTGTTGGCGGATCAATTTGCGCTCCTTCTGAGTCGGCCTCGAGCGGTTCAGCTTGGCGTTGAGGGCCGCCTGCGCAGGCAATACAGTCGCCATTTGCTCTGCCTGCTCCCACTACTACGCTGTACGCGTGCCTTGTTTGCTATAGCTGCAGGGACGAGTCGGGGCGAGCCTGAGCTTGTGCGGCTCGCGTGCGGCGAGCTGACGTGGCACTCTCTCGTTCAGCGTCAGCTTCAACGCGCACGCTCGAAAGTGGAGGCAGTTCGATCCGCCGATCCGCCATCTCCCTATAGTTCAGCCTATACAGAGCAGCGAGGGATCAAAGGGACAGTCCGGAGCAGATGGCGGGTCTGCTGCTGCCCCCGAAACTGCAACAACCCTTGACCGACTTTGTGCGCCCTCACTCCCTCGACTCACTCAACATTGCGCCCTCCGTAAACCTCACTGACCCGCCCACGCACTCACAGAGGCTGGCAGAGAAGCTGGGACAGGGTGCTTTCGGATCCGTCTACAAGGTGCGGCTGAGAATTGCTCCGATGGAGGCCTGAACTCGATCCACCGTGTCATGCTGATCTCCCTCTCGCTGGTCTTGTACACGCGCAAACGCAGGCGCTCAACTGTGAGGTGTAGCTCAGACAGGGCCAGGGTCAAGCACCGGAAACTGAAACAAACGGAGCGCAGGGACGACCGGGGAAACATGCGCCGTCAAAAAGGTCAGTCGGCCGACTGTCCTCGAGACATCCCTATCGCAGCATGAAGCGCTCCCTCGGGACCGTCCTTGGCTGTCATTGCAATCGGTCAACAGTTGACTGACACCGGAATTCGTTTGGGCAGATCGACCTGTCGCACATCCCCGAGGGCGACTTGCCAGAAATCATGGTCCGTTTCCGGTTCTCTCTAATCTAGCATGCCGCCAACCTCTTACACCGAGCCTTGACTTACAGTCCGAGATTGACCTGCTCAAAAATCTGCACCGTGAGGATCCCCTCTGGATATCTCTCCCCCAAAGGTTCTGAAGCGCTTGTGCTGATCCCTTCACACCGTCCACGTCCTCCACAGATCCCAACATCGTCCAATACCGAGGCTACCACCGCACCGCCTCCTCTCTCTACATCGTCCTCGAGTACTGCGAGAACGGTTCCCTCGCCGCGTTGGTCCGCAAATTCGGGAGGATTCCCGAATCGCTCGTCGGGTTGTACGTCCTCCAGGTCCTGCACGGATTGCAGTACCTTCACGAGCAAGGGGTCATTCATCGAGATATCAAGGGGAGTAATATTCTTGCGACCAAAGAAGGCAGCATCAAGCGTGCGTTGTTTTCCTTTCTCTCCGGGTCCTTCTTGAGCATGGCGAATGGACCTCATGAATACTTGTTGTGATTTGCAGTGGCCGACTTCGGCGTCGCGACTCGAGTCGCCGGTAGCAGCAGCACGACGAACAGCTCAGAAGCCCAGATGGCCGTCGTCGGATCTCCGTACTGGATGGCGCCCGAAGTGGTCGACCAATCCGCCGGCGCCTCGCCCGCCTCGGACATCTGGTCCCTCGGCGCGCTCGTCATCGAACTCTTGACCTCGAAACCCCCGTACCACTTTCTCGATCCGATGCCAGCCTTGTTCCGCATCGTGGCGGACGAGGACGGCCCTCCGGTACCGGAAGGGGCGAGTGGAGTCGTGCGCGATTTCTTGGGGCAGTGTTTCCAGAAGGATCCGAATTTGAGGGTGACGGCGAAGAAATTGTTGAGGCATCCGTGGATGATGGTGGCGAGGAAACAGGCCGAGCGACAACGACGAGAGGTCGAGTCGAGGAGGGAGATGGCGACGGCGACGACACCGCCGGAGGACGGGTCCGAAACAGCGTCGTCGTCTTTCTCGACGAGGAGCGGGGAAGAAGGAGGAGGCGGTGCGCCGACAAAAGAGGTCCGCAGCAAGTCGTCGGCGGCGGCGCGGAGCAGGGTCGCGATCGGAAGCAGGTACGAAGACGAAGTGGCCAAAGTTCAAGAGTTCAACCAAGCTCTTCAAGGTGCGTGTGGACGATCAGCTTCCTGGTTGACTTTCCGCCCTCCATGTTGGCCGCTGCGCTGATATCGCGAGCAATTCCGGACAGGCGCGCCTCCTTTGCCGCCCGTCGTTTCCCGACCCGCTCGAAATGGGAACCTGCCGCCGAAGCAGCGGACGCCGACAGACGAGAATGTTGACCCCGATATCGGGACTGCGACGAGCACATCTCGCCCGCCGTCGGGCCCGGTGTTTCGCCGTCCCAAGCCCACGTCCACGCCTGTCCTCCGCTCTACTCAGTCGCGGCTTCCGGAACCGACTTGCTCAACTCTCTCCTCCACGGGCGGTACTACGGCGCCCGCCAAAGGAAGGAGCGAAGAGGGAGACGAAGGGGATCAGAGCGCGTGGGACCGCGACTTTGAGGACGAAGGGGTAACGATCCGACCTCAGAGTTCAGTCGCCGCGGCGTCTTCCCGTCAAATATCAAATCTGAATCGGAACGCTACTCTCCAAGTGACCACGCTCCGAACAACAAACTCTCGGAGTCTGGCGGACTTGGAGGAAGGGGAAGGGGAGGTGGATTACTCGGACTTGGTCCAGGACGAGAAGGACGCGGACGTGCTGCAGAGTCGGATCAAGGAGTACCAGGTGGGGTCCAGTTTCTTTGCTTACCTCTTCGGAGCGAACCGACGCGTGGAAAAAACCTCCGCTAATCAACTTGTGCGTGTCGTGGGCGCCCGGCGTACTTGTAGGCCCGCGCTCGCGTTCGACCGCAGCTCCTCCGTCCTTCGGATCTCGTCGAGTCTCTTCCTAGCCAGCTAATCAGTCCGGATCCGAGATCTAGACTTGATTCGTTCGCTGAGGATGAAGAGGAGGAGGACTGGGAAAATGAGCTGGTCGAGGGATTTGAAGGAAACGGTGCGTTTTTGTCCTCCAGAACCTCCAGAGTTCAGTGTTCTGACGATCCCGATACCCTCAGACATGCAAACTGCTCCATTACTGCAGCATGCAGCAGGAGATTCCCTCGATGCAGCGAAGGTGCCGCCGGGGTTGAACTCGCCGCATGTTGCCAGTCCCGCCAGGGTGAGTCGGGCGGGACAGTTCTCGGGTACCGAATTGAAGCACTCATATGTTTGTCTACAGCTGGAAGACAACGACTCGGACGAAGAAGACCCCTTCGCAGCGGTCGAGGCGGAAGAACTCGGCGATAGTGGCGGCAGCGAAGACGACCTCGCACCCGAAGCGCTCGCCCGGGATCAGCTCGCTCGACAGGCTGCACTCGTCACCGATCTTGTCGCAAGGATCGAGCGGGAGGACTGGGGCGAAGGTGGCGAAGGGAAGAGGGCGGCGTTACAGCTGGTACGTACGGCACCAAATTCACTTGCGCCTGCGCCGCCCGGATATCGGTCCCCCTTGACGGTACAAGCGCTAAAGCGACAAGAACTTCGATATGTACAGATGCCGCTCCTCGAGCTTTCGGAAGACGCCCGCGCCGCGTTCGTCAAGGCGCACGGCATGCTGGTCGTGCTCGAAGCGTTGCGGATCGCTTCCCAGCGGGAGCATGTCGCCGTGTTGTTGCGGGTCGCCAATCTGGTCAATACTTTTCATTTCGCTCCTCAGAAGTACCAGCTGACACGTAGCTCGTGCAGGTCGTTGGCGTGGATGGCAATGCGCTGGAAAAGCTTGCGGTGAGTCTGCCGGATTGAAACAGGACTGCTCCCTACGCTCTGACCGCTGATGATGCACGTGTGACAGCTTGTCGGTGGGTGCCCCGTCATCACAGCCTTCTCTTCGCGGCGTTACTCTCGCGAGATCCGCCTCGAAGCTGCACTCTTCATCGGCGCAATGTGCCGTACTTCGCTGCTCACCGTGAGTTTTGCGATGTCTTTGGGAGTGTTCACAATGCGGATTCCTGATCTCGTATCTGGATTGGATAGCTCCAGATGTTCGTATCCGCCCAAGGCTTGCGCATATTAGTCGAGATGCTCGAAGAGCGCTGTAGGTCGACGTTTCGCTTCTTCTCTAGTGACACCGCTCATGCTGATCACTTTCCTCCTGCACAGACGACAGAGATAAAGATCTGGTCTGGATGGCCATCGACGGCCTATGCCGCGTGTTCGAGATGGAGGTGCGTAGCATCGAATGCGTGAGGACTCGGGCGACGGAATCTGACCCCGACGCCCACAGGGTCCCATCCCTCGGAGCGACATCTGCCGGGTGCTCGTGGCCGAGGGACTGCTCGACCCGCTTTCGACCGCTCTCCTGAGCCTGTGCGGAGACGATGACGAGCTCGCCATCAGCGCCAAAACCAAGACAGTCCGCCTCCTGCTCACCTTGTCCCAGTCTGATCACAAAGTCAAGGAGGCGATCGCCCAGAGGCGGATCATCTCGCGTGAGTAGAGTCCTTCTTTCGAGGCCAGACACCCCCAAGCTTGTCAAGGACACTGACTTCTACGATCTCCTCTTCAGGTCTCGTCTCCGCCGTCAAGCTTCTCGAATCAGAGTCGCTCGTCGGCGTGCTCAAATCGATCAAGAACGTCTCGATGGTGACAGCCACCCTCGACGCCTTGCAGAGCGCCGGCGTCATCGAGATGCTCGCCCGGATCCTCGCTACTCCCACGGTGTCGGGCAGATTGGCGGCAGTATGTACCGTGCTCGTCCTTTGCGCGTATTGTAATCCGTATCGACTCTTCCTCCCACCCGCAGGAGCTTCCAAACCCCGCTGTCAACACGCTGTTCAATCTTTGCCGCTTGAGCAAGTCGCGACAAGATGCAGCAGCTGCAGCGGGGGTCATCCCTGTCCTGCAGAAGATTGTCCACGACAACTCGCCGCTCAAACAGTTTGCACTCCCGATTCTCTGCGATTTCGCGCATGCCAGCAGAGTGTGCCGCCTACGGTAAGCTCGCAGCCCGCTACACCGATTCCTGAGCGGCGCTGACTTTGCGCGCACCCGCAGACTGTGGGCCCACGACGGCGTCGCCTTCTACGTCCGATTGCTGAAGGACCCGTTCTGGGTGAACCCCGCTCTCGAAGCCATCGCAGCTTGGTGTGCCCCTTTCGCTTCGAGTGCGTGCGAGGCCATATAGCTTACGAATCTGGCTGCAGGCTTCAAGAAGAGCCGACTCGCGTCGAGGCTTCCTTGCTCGAGCCCACCGCTATCGAAGCCTTGGTCAATGTGGTGTGCAAGACACGAACAGCTGTCTTTGGAAACCTTGTTGAGCCGCTGCACAAGGTAGGCGTGTCTCTCAGAGGGGACGGTCCTCGTCACTCTCTCGCTGACCGGATCCAAACCACCCGTCTCGCATCCCGACAGCTCGTCCGCTGCTCGACGGCTCTGGCCGCTCAGCTCGCGACCCAACCCGACTTGATGAAGCGCGTCGTCGAACGGATCGAGCGTGCTTCGCGCACCGTTATCCGGCTCGGTCTCCTCCGACTCGCCAAGACGCTCTTTGACTCGCTCGCGCGCCGCCCCCGCGACCGCGACAAGGCAGTCCAGGTCCTCTCTGCCCCGGTCCAGCGACTCGCGAACGAAGAGGACGGCCCGGTGCTCGTGCGCGAGCTCGCCAAGACGTTGCAGGACGAGTTTGGCTCGAAGCAGAACCAGCCCCGTCGCAACGGCTTCTCGCGTAGAGCGACGTCCATCTCGGAGGATATCTCGCACCTGCTGGGCCGTTCACCGCCCCTTCCACCACCGTCGCCCTCTCCGACTTTCGCCGTCACAACCTCGTCGAGTGACGGCCTTGTACGCTCTCGATCTTATCTTCGTCGTCGCTGAGGGTGTCTCTATACCCCTATCTCTCCACACATATACATGTATCGCGATTTAGCTGCTCCTGTTGTTGATGCAACCTCGTTCAGTCTGCACACTTTGACCCTGCAAGTTCAAGGGCCTGCGCTCCGCTGTGGGTGAGAGAAGCGGGCCACCCTGTGAAGGGGAGGGCAACGAGCTTGCGAAGTTGCGATGCAAAGTAACTTCACGTGATTATGTCTAGAATCTAGTCCTCGGCTTCTATGACTCGCCCTTGATCGGCGTCTGCGCCCCGCTGACGGGCGTCCCATCAGCGCTCGGCGAATCCGCAGCCCCGTCTCCGTTCGCTTCCCTCCTCCGCGCCGCCTCGAACGCCTCCTCGCGAATCTTCAAATTCGCTTCCCGTTCGCGATCACTCTTCTCCTTGTTCTCGTCTCGCCTCGCCATCCTCGCGCGACCTCTGCCGGCCGCCCACCGCGCATTCAACACTTCGGGGAGTTCGGCCCGTTGCCGCGACAAGAGGGGCGAGTACGACGTCGTCCTGATGTGGTGACCCGCTCCGAGTGGGGTGTACCTCACGCGGGGGTCTTCTTCTGCCTTGTCGTTGTCCGCTGGCGGGGCGAGGAACGCGTACGAAGCGAGGTGGTGCTTCAAGGCGATCGATTTCAGTCGCGCTTCGAGGTACGTCTCGCGCATCTCGAGGTACTGCTTCCGGAACGTCTCGTTCGGGTCGACGGGTTGCCGTTCCCGGCCGTTGTGATCCAAGTAAGTCGATACCGAGCTGTTGACGTCGCCCGGTCTCGGGACGTTGTCGGTGCGCCACGTGAACTCGTGCGAGTTGAAGCCGCATTGCCACAAGATTAAGGGGAGGTCGGACGCGATCTGGTAACCGGGTTTGCGATCGAGCACCTCGACCTCCTCGACATCGGTGGGTTCTTTTGCTCCGCCGCCGGCGGGAGCATAGTCCGGGCTCGTGGAGGAGTAGATCGAAGTCGAGACGGTGTGAGGGGTACGGTCCGAGGTCCAGAGGAGGCGGTCGACAATCGAGGGAGGTTCGAGACGGGCGCCGACGAGGAAGAGGATCGCGACGATGTGGCGGACCTGGTTGTAGAGCTGCGTGTGAGGTGAGGGAGTGAGCGACAGACCATGGGGATGCAGACACGAATTGCCGGGTGGCGCTTCCAGGCACCCGGCTCTACGTCGTGGCAGCGAGAGCGAACAGCCCGGCTCACGAAGGCGCCACCTCGCAGGTTGAGGACAAACATGTCGTCGCCTTCGCCCTCGAGGGGGTCGATGGTCGCGCTGATGACGGTCCGGACATGGATCGGGAGCTGTTTCGGCGGGTCGACCTTGCAAAAGTTTCGGAAATCGTGCTCGCCGACCAACCTCCCGACGGCATCCTTCATCAACTCGACGTCCAACTCGAGTCCGTGCCAGTTGACCCGGGCAAGTCGGTCCTTCCAATCGGGCGAGGCATGTTCGGGGTACAAACCCGCGGCTTTGTACGCGGCGCCAAAGTCGAAGCGGGTCGCGAGGAGGGCGTGCGCGGGCGAGGTCGAGAAAAAGTATTTGTAGTGGCGCCAGATGCACGAGTAGCGGGACGAGAAGGTGGCCGAAACGGGGGACCAGGCGTGGATCCGGATCGACGGCGGAAGGTGTTTGTTCAAGAGGGTCACGTAGGGGATCTCGACGTCATTGCGAGCTTTTGGAGGCCGTTGAGGCGAGGACGAGGAGGAGGACGATGCCTCGCTGTCGGAGCGAGCGCGTTCCCGGGAAGGGGATCTCGAGCGAGCGTGCCGCCTTCCCTCGACGGAATCGGGGTCGAGTTCCCTCCCTCGGAGGAGCATCGGGTCGTCGAGGTCACTCCTGACCCACAGGTTGACGACCTGCGCGGACGAGCTGACTCCGGCGTCGGTCCTGCCGCACCTCTCGAATCCACACCCGAATCCTTCGCCTTCGTCGATCGGTTCGATCAACCTGGCCTTTTCGAGCGCGGCGAGCAAGGTGCCTTCGACGGTCGGGAGGGGAGTGTAGACTCCCTTGGGCTGGTAGGCGAGTCCGGAATAGGCCCAGCCCTCGTAGGAAAAGAGGAGGGCGACATGGCGCTTGGGAGCGTTGGCGAGGGAAGGCGGCAGCGGACCGTTCTCTTGCTCCTTGCGGGCGAGCATCTTTCTCATCCGCTTGTTGAGCTTGATCTCCTCCTTCCCTCTGCCCTTGTCCTTGTCCTGTTCTTGCTGTTCTTCGAGGTCGAGTTTGGCGATGAGCGACTCGAGGTTCTTGAGCTGGGCGACGAGGCGAGCGCGGTCCGGCTTGGCCGGGGCGGCGGTGGTGGCTAGAGTCGGGGACAGCATCCTCGCCCACACCCTCGCGAGCATCCACGAGGCGTCTAGACAGAGCCGAGAGCAAGAGAGAGGTGAATACCGAGTTTGTAATGAGTTGAATTGGAAGCATTTGTAATTCGCTGCTGCTTCCGCGTGAGACTTGGGCCAGCTCAGCTTTAACCCTTAGACTATAAGGCTTACCGAGCGAGTATAGACACGCGATGGCACCTTCTCTGTGGCGCAGACCGGGCACCAAGACGTACACGCTCGTCCACCGGTCGCAGCGAGACCCGCTCATCAACGACCCGAACGCGACCGACCGCGTCCTCAAGCTCGTCGACAAGTCAAACAGGGTGCGCTTGCTCTCGTCACTGGACTGGACTGTGTGGGACAGGCTGACCATATTCTCGCTCGCAGAAGCACCGCGATGGCGCTACCTCCTACGCCGGCGATGAGGAGGACGAGGATGCGCGCGCCGCCGTCGCTCTCGACTTGGACGACGCCGACGACGCCAAGCTCGCTCAGGGGGACGCAGCCGCGTACGGCATCTTTTACGACGACGCAGACGACTACGATTACCTCCAGCATCTGAGACCCGTCGGCGGCGACGGCGCCACCAAGCAGGGTGCAGTCGGAGACGCCTTTTTCGTAGAGGCGCCCGACTCGAAGAACCAAAAGGGAGGAGGCAAGGGCAAGGGCAAGGGCAAGGATGCGTTGGCCGGGTTCGAATTGTCCGAAGCGGCCCTCGCGCGTCACGAAGCCGGACGAACGACGGCGGCCGACGCCACTCCGTTCGAAATGCCCGAAGACGTCCTGCCGTCGCACCCGCTCGACGAAGTCTCGTACGCCGAGTTGACCACCTCGCGCGTCGAACCGGGCGGCCTGAGGCCCGAGTTGGACCCTTCGATCCGAGAAGTGCTCGAAGCGTTGGACGACGACGCGTACGCCGAAGGTGAAGAAGACGACGAGGACGCGTTCTGGGACGGCGTGCTCAGCGGCGGCCAGGTCGGAGGAATTGAAGAGCAGGAATGGGAGGACGACGAGGCCGGGGCGAACGAGGTGCCCGAGTTGGTGGTGGCAGCGCAGCAGGGGGTGGAGAACCTCGCCATTCGCGATGATGATGACGCAGGAGAGGGCAGTTGGGCCGCCGTCAAGCAGTTCAAAGCCGCCAATGGAGGTGCCAACGTCGGCTCGGACGACGAAGAAGACTATGCGTCCGAAGGTGGCGACACGATCGCCGACTTGCGGAGCACGCTCGCCAAGACCAAGCGGCCGCTCCGGAAAGCGAGCGGGAGCGCGATGGGCTCGGCGTTCTCCATGTCGAGTTCGAGCATGTTTAGGAACGACGGACTCCGAACCCTCGACGACCGGTTCGATCAGGTGCGTTTGGGGCAGTTTTTCGAAAGCCGCCTTCTTTTCCCGCCTGGCTGACCACCCCCACATCATGACTCGCACAGATCGAAAAGATGTACGAGGAAGACTCGGACGACTCGTGGGGCGGTCCCGGCTCGGACGACGAGCACGAGCACGGTTCCGACTGCGAGCACGACCACGGCCACGGCGCAGCCCCGGCGAGCGCCGAACCGCAAGGCGAGCAGCGCGCCGCGCTCGAAGCGATCCTGGACGATTTCCTCCAAAAGTACGAAGTCATCGGCGGCAAGTACCGACCCCAACTCGAAGGGACGGGCGACGACAAGGTCTCTCGATTGGACCGGTTACGGAACGAGTTGGCCAATCTGAACCTCGACGCGGGCGAGGACGACGAAGCGGTCGCGAGGCGGAAGGAGAAGGAACGGATCATGGCGATTGTTGAGCGGCAGTATGACGAGGAAGCGAACCGGACTCGGAAGGGGGGAAAGGACAACCGGATCCAAGGGGTTACCATCATCGAGGACAATTACCGCGACCGGTGGGATTGCGAGACCGTCCTCAGTGCGTCCCGCTTCTCTCTACGGGGTCCTGCTGCTGCTCGCACGCTGACTCTCACCGCCGCCAGGTACCTACTCGAACTTGTCGAACCACCCGCGGATGCTCCGCCTGCGCGACGACTTCCGCGGACCCAAACCGGCCAAGATCACGATCGATCCCAAGACGGGATTCCCGCTCGTCGATGGCAAGAGTGTGCTCGAGCCGCGAGGGGGAGGAGGAGACGATACCATCATGGAGGAGGAGGACGAGGAGGAAGAGGAGGAGGAGTTTGGTGAGTCTCTCCGGGAAAACGACCCTTCTCGACGTCACTGACTCCCGTGTGTCGTTGCAGTCATCCGCGAAGTGATCAAGCGCCCTCGGACCGAGACCGCCGAGGAGAAAAAGGCCCGCAAAGCCGCCGTCAAAGCCGAGCGAGCGGTCCGCCGCGAGGAGAAGAAGGGCACCAAGGAGGCGTTCAACTCCGAGACGAAGCGGCAGAAGCGCGTGCAGGGACGGCGGGTCGCCGATGGCGGGGCGGCCGATATCAAGTCGGGTATGGAGGGAGTCAGGCGGTTGGCTTGATCCCCCCTTCCGCCTTTCTGTCTTTCCTTGTCTCCCCTCACCCTATATCGCCTCTCTCTCTTTCCGGGCGCTTCGTGCTCATTACACGCTTTCGGCTAGACGGTATACGACTGTTGTTGTTTCTTGTTAACGGTGATTTTTTGCAAGCTCCGCACGTATCATTTATCGTCGCGGTCGTGACCGTAAGGCACTGAGGGTCTGAATCACTGTCTCCGTAGCGGACGCGGCGAGCCGCCGGCTTTTCGGGTGAGGGCTGAGGCGCCTGCTTCCGGACTAGACTACGTAGAGAAATCGGCGAGGGCGGGCAAAGTGAACGGGAACGGAAAAGTCACGACATGCGAGCCGGACGGCAAAGACTGCAGTGATTTCTGTAACGCGCGAATAGATATTATCAGTTGTGAGTGTGCCGCAGTTGCCAGCTGTGTTGATCTGCACTTACCGGGTGAGGAGGGAATCTTTTCTTTCATGTTTTTCGCTCGGGCTCTCAATCATTCGCGTGCTACTGGCTAGCCATCGCGACTCGCTGTCCCCTGAGCCAACATGATCCTGCCGACAACCGAGTCACGCACCCTCTCGGGCGGAATCAGGCGGGTCTCGCCATTCTCGTCGATGACCACCTGCGGCGGGTAGTCCCACTGGGGCGCTAGGGTTACGGACTTGGTCAGCAAGATCGAGCACGACTCTCGGACTCGACGGGGTCAAAGACGTACAGTTCTCGTCCCTCGGAAACTCCTCAAGCGCAGGATAATCCGGAAAGCCGGCGATGTTCCTCGCGCGACGCATCAGGCCCTCGTAACGCCTGCGGTAACGAGGATTCGTGTTCGACGAGGCCATCGCGTGCACACGACGAAGGTGCTCGGCCGAGGCGGCAAGATCATCGAGCCTCCAGAGTCCGAGCGCTGCGACCAGATGCAGCATGGCCTCGAAAGTCGGCTGGCCGTTCAAAAAGGAACCCGGGTCGTCCTTGTCGCGCAACTCGTCAAGCGCCGTCTCGACCGCCTCCGCAACCTCTTCCCCTTCGCCGTCCCTCGCGTCTCTGAGCAACTCGTCGATATAACCGAGCTCGACGCGGTAGAGCGGTGAGTTCTGTGGTGCGCACCATCGGCATGATCGTCCTCTGGAGTGGCCATGCTGTCGATCACTAGTCGCGAGCTGTTGTACTGCAGAGCAAGCGGGCGAGTCGAGTCGAGACCAAAGTGGGCCCCCACCTGAGCTGGATCAGAGGCGGCGAGGCGGTGCCAAGTCGAGTCTCGCCGGACGGGACTTCGGGACGGAGGGGCGGACACTACGGCCGTTAAGCTTGGGGAGTACAGCGGCTGGAGGTGCGGGCGAGGGGCCCGGAGAAGAGTGACCGAATGAGTGGAGGGAAAGGATGGCGACCAAGGCGATCTCGGTGAGAATGGCAAGTGCTGCGAGGAATCGAGCAACGCGCAGGGGCGCACCTTCAACCCCTTCCGAGTAGCCAACTAAGCTTTACACTGTCTAGGAAAATCCGTTCCAGGCTCCCAGATCCCAGATCCGTGGTGGTGAAGTGAAATAACTTGGTCAGTGGATCACCGTCTCGCAGCTGCTTGCGTTCCGACCAGCTCCGCAGACTCGCTCGCTGCGTCTCGCTCGCCTGCGGACGTGAGCTCCAGACGCTCTGTGGTACCCGCCCGCCTCCCCTGACCGCAGCTGGAAGCGCTCGTTGGAGAAGAATTTGAGTGCTCGCCCGCCTCCCCGTCCTAATACCCCCAGCTAGCGCCCGGCCGCGGGCCTTGGTAGGCTCCGGGAAGGGCGCCAGGGGCTCGCTGCCGCTCATCCAGAACAGACCGGTTTTCCCATTCGGGGTAACGCTGTGCTCCAGAGGAGAAGATTGTTCAGATCCAAATCGGTTCGATTGATCTCAAGCTGAGCTTCGAGCGAGGAGGGGGGTGAGGCGCGCCTCTATACAAACCTAACAGAACTGTAATCATTCTGTACGGGGCTCGTATGCATATGGAGTGTTGAGCGGCCCCAACCCGACCGAGCTTGTTCACCATCACCCTCCTCGGGCCCGGAAGTCGATACAGTCCTTTCGGTAGAACGAGCTCTGCACGTGCTTGAACCCATGCATGGAAGCGCGAAAGCCGTGTGGATCGAGGACAGCATGACAGCCCCACGAATTAACGGTGGAAGTCCAACGCTCACGCTATCGTTACTTGAGAAGGTCCTGTGAATTCGATGAGACCGCGACGATGGGACCGCAACTGAAATTATATGGGAGTGTATGTAGAACTACAGATACGTGACGTGACACCCGAGACATCCAAGTGAGGCAGACTCTGTATGCGCGAGAAAGGCGAAACGACAAGTGCAGCGCGAGACTGAGCGGAGAAGAGAAAGTCGGTTCCGGGGGAAAACGAAAGGGGAAGGCGGTTTAAACGTGCTCCGTAGCGAGCTTGTCGTCGCCGACGACGATCTTGGCATCCTCGAGGTGACGGACGTCGCCTCCGACCTTGCCGGCCTCGGCGGCAAAGGTGGTCGTCGGGCGCCACTTGGCCGAGTTGCGCGGGTTGGTCTCCGAGAGCATCTGGTCGACCTGCTCGAGCGAGAGACCCTTCGTTTCGGGGACGAGGAAGTAGGCATAGACGAAGCAGCAGGTGCAGAGTCCGCCCCAGATGAAGAAGACGGAAGAGCGGAGGTTGCCCTGGCAATTTTGAAAAAATCGGTAGAACGTCAGCGCCGGCCGGGCGGATGGCTAGAGAGTGTAGGATATCAAAGTACGCACCTTGTCCTCGCCAACCATGTACGGGGTGATGACGGAAATGATGGTGTTCCAAAGCCAGTTCGAGGCGGTCGAGAGGGCGACACCGCGCGATCGGATCGGAAGCGGGAAGATTTCGCCGATAAGAACCCATGCACCGGGACCCCACGTCGAGGCGAAAAAGAAGATGTAGATACAAATGAAAGCCACCTGCGCGTTGACGGCAGAGATGTTGTTCGCGATGGTGGCACCGGCGGCGTCGATGTGCGTCTTGTTGAAACCGACAGTCACTCCGACTACGGCGACGATGAACTGGCAGATAAGCATGCCGAAGGCGCCCCAAATGAGAAGAGGGCGGCGACCGAAGCGCTCGACGGTGTAGAACGAAATCGGGGTCGAGCCGACGTTGACGATCTGTGGGTGCGCAACACGTCAGGACGAGCTCGTGTGACCGTAGAGAGTGTAGTAAGACTCGCCGTGAAGGCCATTGACGTCAAGAAGACGTTCTTGACGGCGCCGGTCGACTGGAGGAAGGGAGTCCTGAAAACCGGTGGCGACGGCGGCCGAAGGTCAGTTCGTCGTTCGAGCGGCTGGAACTCATTAGAAGTATTACTACGCACGAGTAGTAAAACACGAAATTCACTCCAGTCCATTGTTGCATCATCTGGAGCGAAGTGCCGAGGATCGTGCGACGGAGATTCGAGCTAGCGTCGAAGAGCGAACCGGTGAAGCAGGCCGCGTACGACGAGAACCAGCCAGTCGCGGGGATCGCACGCGCCTCGTACTCGGCGTTGGCGACGATCTCGGCGAGCTCGAGCTCGATGTAGTGCGACGTAGGGGGCTGGCCGCGGAGACGGACGAGGGTGTCGCGCGCCTTGTCGAGCTTGCCACGCTTGACGTAGAAACGCGGCGAGTCGGGGAGGAAGAAGAGACCGACAGCAAGGATGATGGCCCAGGCGAACTATAGAGATATGCACGTCAGCATCGAAACCGGAACAACGAGACGACGGAATTTTGGAAGACGAACCTGGATGCCGATCGGGATGCGGTAAGCACCCGAGTCGGTACGCTTCTGGGTGTAGTTGTCGACGATAGAGCCAAGCATGAGGCCGATCGTGATGCAGAATTCTGCGGTGCGGCGAGAAACGAGGTCAGCGTTGTTCGAGTTTTTCTGGTTCCGACTCAGGGAACTCACGGTACCCGGAGACGAGGGCGCCTCGGACCTTCTTCGGGCAGATTTCAGACTGTGTATGGGGCCGTAACCGAGGAGACGAATCGTGCCGGACAGGAACCGGAAAAGAGGAAACGGAAAACGGGGATTCGGGCGGAGGGGGGAAAAAGTCAGCGCTGACCAGGGGAAACAACGCCCCAGGGACCGAACGCACCATGTAGAGGATGATGATGGCCGAGACGAAGCCAACACCGAATCCGGCGATAAGACGTCCGACGACAATTGTGGCGAGAGCGGAGGCGGCAAACATCTGGACGACGACTCCGGCAGCGTAGATCACACAGCCCGCGATGATAGTAGGACGACGACCGACGCGGTCGGCAATGTCACCGGCGAGGAGAGCGCCGAAGAAAGTGCCGGCGGACAGGATGGAGACGATGAGCGAAGTGTGAGACGAGGAGATGGCCTTGGACCCGGCGCCTTCGATAGCGTCGATGAAAACTTGACTCCCGAGAACGCCGTTAATGTAGCCCGAGTCGTAGCCGAAGAAGATACCTCCGAAAGCGGCGAAGGCGCAACTGCGAGGGGGGGTCATGTGAGCAAAAGGACTCGCCGCGGTCCGGTGACTTGCGAGAAACCGCGAGAACTCACAGGAGGTACGCCTTCATAGTGACGGGCGCCTCGATGGCGTTGACATCGGCTGTACCTTGAAGCTGGACCATACTGGGCTGACTTTGTAGCGAGATGAGGCGACGAGAAGAGGAAAGCGGAGCTCGATGAAAAGCGTCGCCCTGTTGTTGGTGTCGTTGGTGCGCGTCGAGTCGCTAGAGAGCCTCCTGCGGTTTCGGAGTCGAGCTTGCCTCTCGGCGTTCGACGTTCGCGAGCAAGGTAGTGAGGGACGAGGAGCGAAGGGAAGCAGGAATGCAGGTGGAAGGCGGACCTCCAGGCGGACCTCCGAAGGGGCCTGTGCGTCTGGCTGGCCTCCCCGCCGCCGGGCGCCAGATTCTCCCCATTTTGTACGAGAGGCGAGCTCGTTGACCATGCGGAGCTAATTTGGGACCGGGCTGGATCGATGGCGAGAGCGATGCCAGCCAATCACAAGCGCGATCTTTTCTGGAAGACCGGGCGGGACCAGAATCGATTTATGAGCTCCGTGGGCGCTTGTACGGTCTTCCAGGGACCCGGAGCCGGTCGAGCTCCATGAGCTGAGCCGGAGCTATGGTCGACAGCTCACGAGGCAGATCTAGCAGCGATGAGAGAGCTTTGAGCGGCGGACGTGGGAACTCATCTGAGTGTGCGCTTCCGTCAATCCCATCTGTACGGTCTTGGGCCATCGCTGACTTTTGCTCACCGTCTGCGTACGTTTCTTGAGGCGCCGGCGGACTTCTTCGATGAGAACAATCGGCGTGTTCGCCGAGTGGAGTCCTCGATCACTTCGATCGCTCATTTGATGAGCCTCGCGTGGAGGGAGATCTTCGAGTGGAGGGCGGCAGCTCTGCCGATCCGGCTCGAACTCGCGAACTCGGATCTGGAAGCGCCGCGGCCTTCACCTGAGAGCTCCAGCGACTCGGAAGGGACCTAAAGATAGGCCAAGCAGAGCCGCAGACGCAGGCCGGGAGGAAACAGGAAGCTGATGTCGAGATGCATCGGGAGCTCGAGCGTGGGCGCGACGAAATCGATACAGCGAGGCGGCGTATAGACCGTGCGGCTCCAGCGGAACAGCATGGCGAAAGCGTGCAAGCTGCCGTGCAGATCCTGATGCAGCGTCGAGATGAGCGTGGTGGACCGACGACCTTCTCATCATGGAGCCGGCGCACGGGGCGATCAAAGATGAGAGTGAACTGATCCAGCGATGCCGATTGAGCGTGAGAAACCTACAGATGACCTTAACATACCGAAACCCTGCGCGATGGCCACGCTGATCCCGCCGAGAGACGACCAGCTGTCGACCCCCCGCCGCGAACCAGAGACGAAATCTGAAAGCCATTTAGACCTCGTTGGCGAGCTTGTCGTCGCCGACGACGACCTTGGCGTCCTCGAGGTGACGAACGTCGCCAGCGACTTTGCCGGCCTCGGCGGCAAAGGTCGTAGTCGGGCGCCACTTGGCCGAATTGCGCGGGTTAGTCTCGGTGAGCATCTGGTCGACCTGCTCGAGCGAGAGACCCTTGGTCTCGGGGACGAGGAAGTAGGCGTAGACGAAGCAGCAGGTGCAGAGTCCGCCCCAGATGAAGAAGACGGAAGAGCGAAGGTTGCCCTGCGAATCGCGAAACAAGAAGAACCGGCGTTAGCAGTGCGGCGCTTGGGCAGAAACGGCTGGAGATGTGCATATTAGAAAGAGATGCATTCTCACCTTGTCCTCTCCGACCATGTACGGCGTAATGACGGCGATGATGGTGTTCCAGAGCCAGTTGGACGAAGTCGAGAGCGCAACTCCGCGCGAACGAATCGGAAGCGGGAAGATCTCGCCGATGAGGACCCACGCACCCGGGCCCCACGTCGAGGCGAAAAATGCTATGTATATAGCGATAAAGGCGACCTGAGCGTTGACGGCCGAGACGTTGTTGGCGATGGTGGCGCCGGCGGCATCGAGATGCGTCTTGTTGAACCCGACCGTCACACCGACGATAGCGACGATGAATTGGCAGATGAGCATACCGAAAGCGCCCCAGATCAAGAGAGGGCGGCGGCCGAATCGCTCGATAGTCCAGAACGAGACCGGCGTTGTGCAGACATTGACGATCTGTGCGTACGCGGCACGTTAGGACGAGCTCGTGTGACCATAGAGAGAATGCATCAAGACTTAAGGTGAAGGCCATGCTAGTCATGAAGACGTTCTTGACCGCGCCGGTCGATTGCAGGAAGGGAGTACTGTGAGTTCGGCGACGTCAGTTCCTGGTTCAAGCGGCTCGAACCCAGTATAGGTATAGCGACGAACGAAAAATAAAACACGAAATTCACTCCAGTCCACTGCTGCATCATCTGAAGCGAGGTGCCGAGAATCGTGCGGCGAAGGTTGGAACCGGGATCGCGCAGCGAGCCGGTGAAACACGCGGCGTACGACGAGTACCAGCCCGTGGTGGGGATGACGCGGGCTTCATATTCGGCGTTGGCGACGATCTCAGCGAGTTCAAGCTCGATGTAGTGAGACGTAGGCGGCTGGCCGCGAAGGCGGACAAGAGTGTCGCGAGCTTTGTCGATCTTGCCCCGCTTGACGTAGTACCGAGGCGAGTCCGGCAGTAGGAACAAGCCTACGCCGAGGATGATGGCCCACGCAAACTGTGGATGCGGTAGTATGGAGTCAGTGGCGGGGAAAGAAGAAAAGGAGGTCGGAAAGCGTTTGCCACCGGACTCACCTGGACACCGATCGGAATGCGGTAGGCGCCGCTATCGGTGCGCTTCTGAGTATAGTTGTCGACAATAGCTCCGAGCATGAGACCGATCGTCGTGCAGAATTCTGCGCGGACGAACGTGCACGATGTCAGTTTGATACGGCAAAGAAAAACGCCGACCAAGAACGAGCTGGTGTCAACGAAACCGGAACGCGACAACAACGTACGGTAGCAGGAGAGGAGAGCGCCGCGAACACGCTTCGGGCAAATCTCGGACTGCGAGCAGGGAAACTCGGTCAGTTTCGGAGCAAGTGCTGACGGGGCATCGGCCTGGTGGCGACTCACCATATAAAGGACAATGACCGCCGTGACGAATCCGACACCGATCCCAGCGACGAAACGTCCGACGACGATTGTGGCGAGAGCGGAGGCAGCAAACATTTGGACGACAACTCCGCACGCGTAAATAACGGTGCCGGCAATGATGGTCGGTCGGCGTCCCATGCGGTCCGCCAGGTCACCGGCGAGGAGGGACCCGACAGTCGTGCCCGCAGACAAAATCGAGACGATGAGCGAGCTGTGAGAGGACGAGAGGGCTTTGGCTCCGGGGCCTTCGATCGCGTCGATAAAGACTTGACTCCCGGTAACACCATTGATGTAGCCAGAGTCGTAGCCGAAGAAGATGCCTCCGAAGGCGGCAAAGGCACCTGCAGGCAAGGCAGGGAGAGACCTCTCGAGAGTCAGCACAGCGCTTTTCGAGACCAAATCGCCCCTCGACAAAGGCGAACTCACAAAGGAGGTAGGCTTTGATGGTGACGGGCGCCTCTATGGCGTTCACGTCTGCGGTGCCTTGAAGGAGCACCATGTTGACGAGTGTAACGGGCGGCGGGTTGGGAAGGTCGACAGGAGAAGGCGTCTGAAGAGGGATCTCCTATTTCGCGGGAAGAGTTGGCTCCGGTCGAGGTAGTAACCAAGAGCTGTTCGCGCGCCCGGTCCCAACGACTATGGACGAGAGAGAGTTGTGGGGAGAGAGAGAAAAGCAGGTGGTCCTCCAAGCAGGGGCCCAAGAGCGATCTCCCTGGACCTCCAGTTGCTTGCTCGAGGGGTCCGGAGGGAGCGCCGCGTTCCTCGGGTGCCAAATTTGTCGGTATAGAGAGTCCCATCGATGGCGGAACAGCTTGAGCCGTCTCGAAAGCGTGGACGGAGCGTGGACGGCTGAGTTGGGACGAAGTGGCAACGTTGCGAGAGCAGGTCGGCCACCTTTTTTTGAACCCGGCCGGGACCCGGGACGAAACCAGCGAGGCAGCCGGTTTCTGCAGGCAGCTTCAAGAGCTCCGTTCTGGCGTGGGGCGACGATCTGATACTGTACGATATACTGTATCATCGATGCGGTTGTGGACCGGGACCCATGCGGCACGCAGAAAGAGCAAAGTCGCGACATTGCGCTCCCGCTCGTCAAATATCCACCAAAAGAGCGGGCGAAGAAAGCGTAGAGCTTCAGTGATAGTAATGCAATAACGCTGTAGCGTGCGTCTTTGCGCTGCCGGCCCAGTACTGTACCGCTGCCGCCGCTCCGCTTATTTGGCTGCGTTCCCCGAAAAGCTCCCACGCCTCGCCTCGGCGCGTGGGATCTCCGATCAAAGCGAGCAGCGCTCTGTACGCAAGTGCGAAACCTCTGTGCGGAAAGGAGCACACGCGGTCCGAAAGGTGCGAGGCGAGCTGAAAAGCAGCCGGAAACGCCGTTCGTCCACAGCGGCGAAGTCGTCGAGCAGCCAATCACATCCCATTATCAATAGCGGAGGCCTCCAGTGTAGTCGGCGTGTACGCCGAAGCATCGATATGGCGGATCCATTCGTACGCACCTCGGTTGTGCAGTAAGGAGATGCCGGGTCAGTGCCGGTTCAAACACCCAAAATAAGCGGCTTCCGAGCGTGCGATGCGTCTGCCGAAACGAAACGGAGCCAGCGGCCGAACCTCCGCCGCCTGCAGTCAGCAGCGAGAGCACCGCGCGGGTTTGGGCTCCTGTCGGTCAATGCAGCGTCGTATCGATTAGATGGGCCGCAAAAGGCACGGCGCCAAATAGGCTCGAGATGTACAATTAAAGCGGTCGTGGAGGTTTAGCGGTCAGGTCGGGGGCATTGTCGATCCCGGGAGCAGGGAGACGCGGCGTCGGCGAAGCAAGTCAGGTCAAGCTGGCCACGCGGCGATCTGCCGTATTTACAGGCTGTCGTGGTCGTTGCAAATCGATCAACCTGCGTCGGCGGACACCATCATCAGCGAGATCAGCCAGAGGAGGTCGGGACGCTCTCGATTCGAAGGGGGGACGACTGGATATTGAGGGCCACCTTCCCGCTATGCGCTGCTCACCACCTGTGCATGCCTGACCCATCCTGCCAATACTCCGGGTGCCGTGGTCGACTGGGCGCGGCGACGAGATCAATTTAGGGTCAACGCTCGCAGCTTGGTGGTCCGAGACTAGCTTACTCGTGGGAGGGACAACGGTAGAATCGGCGTCGATGTAGGTTTGGTTCTGACAGGGCTGTAAGCCCCTGAACAGAGCACAGCGTCGCCCGAGTCGGACGGGAGCACTGGACTCTGATCGAGAGACCTCGCGCTCGCGTCCGTCTGTTCAGAATTTTCCCGGCTTGCTCTTCCCGCCGAAGTGGACCTTCGGGTCGATGGCAGGATGCTCGATTCAGACAGCGACCTCGAGATTGCCGAACCGACTCGTCCAGCTGCTGCTGTAGCGCGGTCCGCCCTGCTCCACCCCACCTCGCCGTCCGTTGCCGATCCGAGCCTCGAGCCTCGTCCGTCCCAGCCAGTCGCGTCCTCGAGCAACGTACCCTATACGGCAGGAACATGGGCGCCCAAGTCCAGGGACAAGCAGCCGGGCAGCAGCAGCAGCTCTGCGCCCAGACCCGACTCGGCGCTCAACTCGAACAAACGAAACTCGCTCGGTGGAACAGGCGGAAGCAGCGGAGGAGGAGCGGGCAAGGAGACTAGTGGTGGGCAAAAGGCTCAGAGTGGCGTCGACACCAAGGGGAAAGGGCGCGCCGACGTGATCGTCCTCTCGAGCGACGACGACGACGACGACGACGAGCCGCTCGTGGTGGTGAGTACTCCCTGCTAGAGCTCGCAGCGTACACTACTTCTTATACTGACCGAGTCTCGACCAGCAGCACCGGAGGCCGCCTCGCGCATCGTTGCCCTCGTCACCCACGATTTCCTCGACCGCGAAACCGAAACCGTCCTTCCGCCGGCACTCGCTCGCCCATTCGAAACCGGCGCCGAAAACTGTACACGCACTTTCACGCCCGCCGGAAAACGACAGCAGCGATTCGTCCGAGCCGGATCCGCTGGCGATGCGGCCGTCCTCGTTGTCGTCGCCGTCGAAATTCTCGCCGGGCAAGAAAAAGAAGAAGAAAGATCGAACGGTGGCCGCCACAGATGAGGCAGGCAAAGGAGGAGGAGGGAGCAAGAGCTCTATCTCTGCACGGCACAGGCCTCGAGCGGCTAGAAAGAGCACTAACCCGCGCAGTCACCGCCGCCCCACGCCCTCCTCCTCGCCGTCGTCATCTTCTTCTGAGTCAGCAGCCGCATCATCGTCGACGGCGGCGGCGTTCAAGCAGCCCCGCCCACCATCTTCTACAGCAGACGCGGCGCAGCAAGGAGGAGGAAGAGACAAGACGAAAGTTTCTCGACCGGAATCGGCGCCTATCAAGCGCGGACCGGCTCGCAAGAGCACTCTCGGTCGTCCAGCCGCAACCGTGCTTGCGCCCTCAGAGACCGTTCCGGCTGCGACTCCGACCCCCACTGGCGCGAAAGAGTCGTCGTCGTTGCCACCGCAACAGCCGGCGGCTTCAAAACCCTCGAAAAGCTCCTTCCCAGCCGAGACGCGTGACAACGCCAAAGTCCGGCCGTCATCGTCGTCGTCGTCGTCCTCAGCAGCAGCAGCAGTGGCGTCAACAAAGGCGGCACCAACAAGTCAGCCTCGCTCACTAACCTCTCCCAAGCCATCCGACGCTGGCCTCGCTTCTTCGGTCTCGGAGCGTGGACCGCCTTCCTCCTCCTCCTCAGCAGCAGCAGCAGCTCATTACAGCGCCGGCGCGCCACCAAAGCCGCCATCGAGGCTCCCCGCCCTGGTCGCGAATGCGCCGCCTCCTTCCGCACGACGTCCGAAAATGCCTCCCCTCGTCGCCGCCGGGGCGAGCGCCCAAGGTTCGAAAGCGTCTCCGGAGGAGAAGACGCCCTCGTCCGTCGACGCCGGGCGCGGTTCTTCGACTTTGAACGCGAAGGAGGCGGAACAGCCAAAGCGGCCCCTGCCGACGTCGACTGCCTCGTCGTCTTCGATTGGGCAAAAGAGCTCTTCTGGCGCGGAAACGGCAGCTCGTTCGACGCCGCCGCCGCTCACCACCAAGCTCGACACCTCGACCGCCAGCAAGTCCCCTTCCGGCTCGCGCTTACCTGAAGCGGTGCGCAATCGGTCGCCGCTGAGAGCCGCCTCGAAGGGCGCGTCGCCAGCGCGATCGAGCTCGAATGTGAACATGGACATGGACGTGGATGCTCGTCCCGAGTCAGCTCAGACGACTGAGCCCGTCGTCTCGCAAAAGGAGGCCGCGCCGTTGTCGACCTCGCAAACCCAAATGGACGACTCTGATTCCGACATCGAGTTTATCACTCCAATTCCGAAACCGGCACCGGTAGCGAGTCATGCCGCTCCAGTCGCGTCAAAAGAGGACGGGCTCGCTCGCGT